>ML412231.1:100339-154485 GCA_005239525.1 Nicotiana knightiana | reverse complement strand
CCCACTTCCCCCACCACATCCGCCCACTCCCCTAAAACTCCTCTTCTTCTCAAACCCTTCTTCTCCCTTATCCTAAACAAAGTAAAACAAAAGCAAAAGAACCCTTCTCCCCTCTCAAGCTCAAGACACTCAAGAACCCTCCCATACACTTCTCACACTTCTCACTCCTTTACACCACAGGTATGTGTCTTCTTCTCTAGTCTCTCTCTTTTCCGTTTTTAATTTAGTCGTTTTTCTCTTTTCTTTTGTTAAAATTTGTAGCTTTTTCTTCTTCTTTAGTAGAAATACTTGGTAGTGTATGCTTCGTACTGGTGGGTGATAGTATTTGGGGGTGTGGTGTGTCTTTATTTAATTGGGGTGATGTTTGGGAAATTATGGTGGAAGTTGGGGATTCAACTTGTCAAATGGAGGCTCAGACGAATAATGCCCACTGTGTATTTGTGTAAATGTCTCAATGAAGAACAGTTATTGTGACCAAGTGTAAGGTAAAGTCTGAGTACCCACATTGGGTCACATCACTGGTGCCAAATTCATGATGTGTTTTTGTTGTAGGTACAATGGCTCACCGAAAGCGTCAAGTCACCGGCTCCTCCTTAGGCAGACAAGCAGGTTCTTCTTCCGGAAGGCCACGGAAGTCTGTTGACACTCGAACCTTCAACAGCAACAAATTTGTATCCGCTAAGGCTCATGATAGGTTCGCGGCAAAGGAATCAAAGGCAGCCATACCTGAACGTGGCATAGACATTGACTCACTCCGGCGTTACTGCCAAAGAATGTATAATGAGTTGATCCGGAGGAGACTAGATGTGTTCTTTGAAGAGCCCGATGAGGCTAATGCCATGATAGTAAGGGAATTTCATGCGAACTGACCAGAACACAACAATCATATGGTCACGGTGAGGAAGAAGCAGGTAAATGCCTCCGTGGAAGCCATTCGGACGTTTTACCAGTTGTCAGGCCTGATGGATATTTACGAGGACGACTATGAAGCATGTGACCACCGCTATACTCAGTGGGATACGTTCCTCCCCACCATTTGTTTTCCGAATGCCGATAAAAAAATGGTACAAGTATGGGCAGAAGTTTCACTCTTCAGCCCTTATATTTGAGGCTAAATGTTGGCTCTACCTGATTAACAACCGCCTACTTCCATCCCACAACACCTCGGAGGTGAATATTCCTCGAGGATGTTTAATTTAGTGCTTCATGACGGGCCGTGAATTTGATGTGGCCAAGCTTATGCATGAGGAGATGTTCGTCCGCTGTAAGGTTTAGAGGTATGGTTTCTTCTTCCCATCTCTAGTCACCAGATTGTGCCTTGTAGCTAGAGTACGGGGGAACTTGGCCGTTGATTGCAGAGTGCCAACGGCGTACATCTTCAGAGCTGATAGAGTCACAATTGGTAAGGAAGCATTGGACGTTGATGATGATGATGAGGAGAATGAGTCAGATGAGGAAGTTGAGGAGGAAGCACAACAAAATGTGGAGGAGGAGCAAGAACATATCGAGAAGGAGCAGCCCACTCAGTCGCAGACTGCTGAGGTGGAGGGCCCGTCTAGAGCCCGTTGGAGTTATAGACTAGACCACTTGGAGCAATACATGGTGGAACTGCGCACTTCGGTCACAGACCTGGGTGCGCGAGTTGATGTTGTAGCTACCCAGCAGAAGAAATCTGAAAAGAAAATCATGGGCTGGCTCCGAGCCCTGGGTCGCGCTTGCCATCTGGACCTAGGGACTGTCTCTGACCAAGACTGGGCATTCAGGGAAGTCCCTTACCTCTCTATTTACTTTGATTGTCATGAGGACATGTTCTCATTTTAAGCGTGGGGTGGGGGAAGTATTCCCTTGTACATGTACATATGTAGATCAAAGATGGGTAGTTGTTTCTTTATTTTTCTTATGAGTTAGCATAATTGTTAGTTGTTTTCATTATTTTCTGTTGAGTTGTTTTTTATTTTGTGTGGTGATTGTAAAGAGTAGTGTAATTAATTAAGTCATCTTGGCCCGACGACGGATCCCTTTCGACGGGGTTCTTGAGGGTCTAAGTCGATCACAAAAAAAAAAATAGAAAACAGAGTGGGCTCTTCCTGATGACGAACTTCTTAGGCCGTTTTCTTGAGGGAAGCTAGTCCAAATAAAATGCCAAAAAGATTTTTTTTTATTTATTTTAGGTAGTGTAGCAATTCCCCCTTGATTTCTTTTGACCGCGGTTCTTTTTCAAGGATTTAGCTTGAATCGGGTATAGCTAGTTTTTTGTTTATTTGTTAGGTGTTTTGGGCACGGAGCTAAAATAAGAAAAAGCATTCCTTAGCATTGTTACACCCGAACACAAAAGACCCTAGAGTGTGACGCCTAGGCTCATTTGTTGACTCGTGTGTAATGCCTTAAATTTGTATGTTGTAACTGACTTGAATGCTCGGTGAGAGTGTCTTGATAAGCCAATTTGGAGTGAGTTATGTGCCATATGTGTGTGATAAGCCAATCTGGAGTGAGTCATGTGCCATATGTGTGTGAGGTGTCACATTGTATTTTATGTCCACATTCGATGCCTAGAACTTTCCTTGTATGTTTGCAAAGCGAAATAGTAGTTCAATCAGTCTTAGAAGTGATATAGGCATTTCTTTGTTAAGCCAGACATAAAAGTGTATCCATCTGATTGTAATTTACCATAGTTAACCCCGTTGAGCTTATAAGCCTGTTTCTTTGGCAACCATATTACAAACCTTACTCAATTATTTGAATGGCCTGTCTGTTTGAACCATGTACCTCCCATGAGCACTTGAATTGTTAGAGATTATGTAAAAGTCAAAGTGTGGGGTGATGGTTTGGTTTTTGAGTGAAACTAAAGAAATAGAAGGAAAGGTGAAAAAGTGAAAAAAAAAATGAAAGAATAAGCGCCACTTGAAAAAAAAAAAGAGAAAGGACAATGAATAAATGCAATCCTTAATAAGTGGTGAGTCGATAAAATTGCACTAAGGGACTTTGGGGTAAATATAAAGAGAAGTGTGGTGGAAATTCTGGTCGGGCATAAGAATGGTTTGAAAGCTAAAGTAATTGTATGAAAAGTACTTAGGGAGGTCAGTCACTATATCTAAATATATCCTACCCGTCCCTTAGCCTACATTACAACCAAATGAAGACCTAATTGATCTTAGACTGAATGTGCTCGATTAATAGAGTATTACACTACGGGCAAGCCTATGGTGTATCTTTGTGGCATATGAATGTTCTTTTCGAGAGTGAGTGAATTCTTTCTATTTGAGTTCCTACATGTTCTTAATATTATTCTTGTGGAACTACTCTCATGTGTGTAATGTGAGGGCATTTGATTCATGACGGAAACGTAAGTCTTGACCTCTGTGAAGAGTAATTTGAGAAAGTAGGAATATTTCATGGCATGTGAGAGTCGACCCTTGAGGTATGGATGTTACATTTCTAGGTATGAGTCCTATAATATGTTTGTGGTGTGACACATTAGGGAAATGTTTGATGAAAGGACCTTTGTAGAGTATAGTGGATTTCTCGAGGACTAGAAATGATTTAAGTGTAGGGTGTTGATAATAGGCTAAATTCACGTAGTTTAGTATATATTTATACTCCAATTTAATGATTCTTCATTGTTTTAAGAGTGTGAAATGGTGATAAAATGGCTCTAATTGTTGATTTTATGTTTCGCAGGAGATAACTGCGCTTATGAGGACCTAGGATGGTGTTTGGAGCCAAATTGAAGGAGAAAGACCCTTGGAGTATGTAACGTATGAGAAGAAGGAAGAAAAACTGCTTGGCAGATTATAAGTCCACTAGCGCGGTCTTAGCGCGACCGCGCTAGTCCAACGATCCCAGGCAGAATGTATAGCTATTAGCGCGCCCAGTAGCGTGATGACTAGCGCGGGCGCGCTAGTTCAGGCAAACACGTTAATTTTCAGGGGTAAGCTTGGAAGCTCGGGACAATTCCGTGTAACCTATATAAGGTTCAACTCGCCCAAAAGAGAGAATTAATCAGGTTTAGAGTCTTGTTCAAGAAAAACAAATGCAAGAGGCAAGGAGGACAATTGGGCATCAAATCTCATCTCTTTTCCTTGTAGTTTTGGCATTGTTGATGAACTTTTATGTTGTTATTTTCAGTACAATTATGAGTAGCTAATCTATTTAGTCTAAAGTTTTGGTGGAACCCATTGAGGATGAACATCTTGTTATATTAATATAGTTTGCTTGGTTTCAATCTCTATTTGTTCAACTAAGTTCTTATTGTAGTTGATTGAAGGGACCTCAATTAGCTGTGCCTATTTAATATGTATCTGCTCGGGAGAGAGTGCATATTTAGGTGTTGTTATTGAACAACACCACTCCCAAAGTATAGGAGTGATCAATAACGGAGGGTTTAAAGGTTGGATTAGGAATAACGATACCTTGGGTTCAATCTAAAGTGAGATGTAATAAAAGCTAGCTAGTGTAGCTCGAGAGAGTGCATCTAGTAAATTATTGTAATTGCTCGGGAGAGATTTATGGTAGCAAAAGTGCTCATGATTTATAGAGATAATTAGGCCAAATAATAGGAAATATACAAGATGAGATTTCATCAACGGGGGAAACTATAACCTTAGATCCTTCTCGCATTTGTTTACAACTCAATATTAGTTATCCTTTAGTTTACTTAATTTCATTCAGTTTAGTGAGAATACCAACCAATTTTTATTCTCAACCCTTGGGAAGTTGATTACGAAGAATCAAGTGAGTCTAATAACTATAATTGATAGGTTAATTCCCTGTGGGATTGACTCTGGGCGAAATACTCAGATTATATTTGCAACGCCAGCTTAGTCTTTTTATAAGACATAGTTGAGCGTGATCACTTTCATAAAGGTGTATCATCAATCTCTAAGTCGAGTCATGGATTCCATCAACTAACTATTGCTTCGCCAATCTACATTATTATTGTCCAATTTACCAGGCATATTGACCCACGAAAGAATCTCGCCTTTTAATAAATCAAAACATCAATAATATACACAAGTACAACTAATAATAATTATATCAAGATTAAGAGTATAAATACATTTAATGGCTAGAGAGTTTATTTTAAATCAGTATAAAATACTTATCTCTACTTGGTACATTCAATACATACAAAATGTTCTAGCACAAGAATTGGAATTAAATCATTCTCAAAATCAAGATAAATTATATTTAATCTTGTGTTACAATCATTTCTGATGGTTTGTCCAATTCCATCATTAGATTGTGAACTTAAACTTTATACTTATAAGAACCGATAATTTAATCTTCCGTGTATAAGCTAAACTTTATACACTAAATCATATACTATATAAACAAAGGACACATACTAATATATGATCTATTTAAAACTTTATTAAAATTGAATGCACAATTATATCATAATAAATAATATATCTAAATCAAACTCATAGTTAATAGTATAAATCCCAACAGTAGCATGATCTTATGACAATGGATTATTATGATTTATGAAACTATTTAAAAGTAAGTGAAAGGTTCATTATACATATTCAATCTTAAGGGGAAGTTATCTGTAAATTATACCATCTACAAAATTTCAGTCTTTTCCGTCCTTTCAAATTTGCCCAGTAAATTTTCAATCTTCACTTTAGTGTTTGTTGATTTAGAAAATGATAGTGGAATTTAGGACAATACAAATATAACTTTTATGTATATAGGCAAAAATACTACAACGCATAGAGTAGTATAGAAGAAAATTTTGAGAGAATAATTAATATGAAAAAGGTCAACCGAACTACGGTATAAGTGCATGGTTGTGTAGGTTTAACTTTTTCCAAGTAAGGACAAAAAGAAACAGTTAACTGATAGAAATACATGTCATCTCTCCCAAATAATGACAACCAACACCAAGAATATTCCACCTAATCTTAATTAATTCTTCATCCCTAAAATACGCTAAGAAAGCCAAAGAAAAAGGGAGAAACGGCAAGTGGACAACCAATTGATTTTTTTTGGATGCTTAGAAAGATCTCCTAAATCATTAAAATGTATGATATGATTATAGATTATGATTTAACATTGATTTCTTAACTATATTGCTTACAACCGACTTAAACATGCAATAAGAAAATGTTAATAATCAACTAGTAAAATAAAAAATATTGTAATAAGATCTTATCCCAATATGAGAAGAGAGGCATAGGTGTTTAACCAAAAAATAAGATTTTCGGTCAAAGCCTATTTTTAGAAGAACTCGGGTTACTGATAACCAAGAAATTCCGTACTTTCTCAATTATATGAAAGGAAATAAATGTGACAAGAAATATAGAAATAATTGATTGAAAACAAAAGAAAGTAATTGTACTCTAATAAGAATCAGAACGTGTCCTTACAAGTGAAATTCTCTTCCCTTATATAGGGATTTACAAATATAATGTTTCCTTCCTTTTATGTCTGAATCATTATGAGCATTAATGTCATTAATGAATCGTCATGATTGACAATCGTAACTGTTCAAGAAGATTCTGTAACGGTTCCGATTCTTCTTCCTCATTAATTGGAGGTTCGTGAATCTTCCCTTTTATTGTCTTGATTAATTCCGCCCGTGTCTCTTCATTGAACAATTTAGGCTCGAGCAACTACATCCTTTCATCTCGTGAGTGATTTGTTCGTACCTCTTGTAACTCGTGCATCTTTTAATTGTAACACTCCAGTTTTCATCTTCTTAGTGATCCACATATCATGCCCTGTCAGCCACATATAATTCCACGTGTATTATTTATTTTCTGCCAATACAGATAGTCTCCCTACTTGCCGTATATTCTGCAATTGAATATTTGGGAAGTGGTATGTATTTATGGCGGGAATGTTTTGCCGACATTTCCCATGTATCATTGTGTCTTCTTCAGAACCAACGCGTCGCATGTTACTTCCATTTAATGCATGTGCCACATGGCCTTTGTCGATTGGGTATGCGACTCTTCGGCGGTTTATAGGGATTTCTTGCGGTTGTGTCAGTCGTGAAGTGACTATTTCATTAAGACGTTTCCATCATGACTTACTTTACATGAAGGTTGCTTCTTCTTATAAATACCTCATGTGTCTTTAGTTTCACAAAACCTTCAATCTACAGTGCTCTTCTTCTTTAATCGTTCTTGTTCTTCAGCACGTACTATTTTCTTGTATAACCATGTCTTCATCAAACCACGATCCTCGCAGAGTAATAATTGTAAATGAACTTCCTCCTTCAACTGTTCATGTTAGGAGTAGAAGAGGTGGTAGCTTACGTAGTTTAGGATCTGTTTCTATTCGTGGTTCTACTTCCCAAACCAACATTGTTACCCCTTCTTCTTCTAGGACTAGGGCTTATTCAATCCATAGATCTTCTGCCAGAAATAGGGAATCAAGTGAACCCACTCGAGAACCAACGGTTGATGAAATCGTTCCTCACGAATTTTCTTTCTCTACTGATCGTGAATCGATTAGGAACCAAGTTACTTCTATGACTTCCCATGATCGTGTCGATGTCTATCCTTCCAAGATTATTTGATTTCTCTTGTGCGAAGAGAATGCCACTGGGAATCTGATTTTCCAGTTTTAGTTCCTGGTTCAAACCAAAGGATAACTTCGTACCAGGCTGGTTACTCTTTTGTTTACACATATACTTTTACGTGAGGTTTCAGACCACCTATTGACCCAGCAATCATAGAATTTTGTCGTTTATTTAATGTTAGCTTAGGACAGGTTGGTCCTATTGTATGGAGAACTGTTGCATTCTATGATACTTATCTAATTTGGCCTCCTTACCCTTCACCTTTCAACACTTGCTTCATCTTTATTCCCCTAAGTTGTTTCGTTTTGGGGTCTTTACTCTCGTGGCCAGAAGCAAAAGGGTGTTGGTTAGCCCTTAAGATGATAGAGTTCATGGATGGTACGCCCGTTTCGTCGCTGCTCCCACAAGTGGTTTGGTGGGCGAGGAGAACATGCCTTTTTCAGAAATGTGGAATTTTGCACGTAAGTTTTTTCTTCCTTTTAAATATCTCTCTTCTTCTTTTATGAGGGAAGAAGAAACTTACGATCATGTTGATGTTTTTTCTCTTTTTAGCAACCATGGAAGTTTTTGAAGAAATACCAAACTTCCGTGCTTGGGTAGAGAAATTGCTGTCGATTTCTCCTATTGAAGGAAGGTCTTGGAAATACCTTTCTCATATATTTGGTTGGAAAGTCAAGACTCATGGTATTCTTCTCTTTAATTTTCCTCCTTTCTTTCATATTTACTTGGAGGTTACTAACGTTTTCCTCTGCTAGGGTTTCCCATTCGAGGTGTCAGTACCGCATCTATTACTTCATCAAGACTCTCTTTGTCCCTTGTTCAAGAGATATTTTAAATTCTTCATCAAAGAGAAAATCAGAGGGAGTCGTGGCTCTGAGGGTGAAGAGGAACAAGAAGAGGGTTCCTTAGTGCACAAGCCTCGGGCTAGGAGGCGCGTTATTTCGGATGATGAATCCACCCCTCCTCCAAGTTCAGTTCTTGTGAATGAGCCTGAAAGTGCTACTTTATTAAGTTCTGATGAAGAAATGAATGTTGCCCCTCGTGACTCTACCGATCAATTATTTTCCCATGGCTTTGATATAAAGATTTTGGTCATGTTTTCGAAGAAGTAACCCTTGCCTCTTTCACATATCAGTTCCTATTGATTCTCAAATTTTCGCTCATGTTGCTGCTGCTACTGCTCCTCCCGTGGATGTTTTCACTTCCTCAACTGTCCATGTTGATACCACTTCTCATGTTGAAGCTGGTACTTCCAGTAGCAATAGGATGATGAAAAAGGTTACCATTGAAGTCCCCTAGGATGGTAATCTTTTGAAAAATCTGGTCAAGTCGATGTATGGCTAAAACCTCTACTTGGCCCAGTTGAGAAGTCGAAGTTGGAAAGCCATAGTTTCTCGACATGGATGAATGATATTGTTCATTCATCTTTGAAGGTACAAGACTTAGCTTTTTCCTTTATTTTCCTTGTGATTTTTTTTGTCTTTGTTTGATAATCACTTCTTTTTTTTCTTTTGTAGATCAACTTGATAGGCACGGAGCTTATGAAGAGAATTGTTCAAACTTAGCAGCTAGTCAATGATTATCGTACGAAGGCGGAAAACTGGAAGGAACAATATGAAGGTCTTTAGTTGGAAAAAGAAGTTTTAGATGAGGAGAAATGCGCTTTGGAACAACAAGTAAGAGTGATGGCGGCAGAATTGGCAATTGAAAAAGCCTCTTCCAGTCAAGTTGGGAAGGACAAAGACATACTTGAGTCTTCATTTGCGGAGCAACTTTCAAAAGCTACCAAAGAAATTAGGGGTTAAAAAGAACTCCTTAATCAGAAGGATACCTATGCCGGGGAGCTTGTTCAAACACTCACTCAGGATCAAGAAGACCTCCGTGTATCTTCTGATAAGGTCAAGTTCTTGGAGAGATCACTCGCCCCTTTGAAGGCTTCTTATGATGCTTCTTTGACTGAAGAGAAGAGTTGAAAGCTGAAATTGAGCAATGGGAGAAAGATTACGAGGTCCTTGAAGATAAATCAACTCTTGATGTAAGTTGGTCTTTTCTGAACACGCACCTCGAGACTTTGATGGAGGCTAGCCAGGAAGGCTTTGACTTGACTGCTGAGATTGTAAAAGCTAAGGAAACTATTGAAAAAACTGAGCAAAGTCAGAACTTTTCCTCACCTGAGGTCGGCGTTCCTGAAGGTGATAAATTTACTCCTGGTGAAGTTGGTGTTCAAGCCTTTTCTGCTCAAGTTGAATCTTCTCCCGCTGCTGATGATCCCATATTGGATTCTGCCTCTCCCGCTGCTGATAGTATTGCTTTGGATTCTGCCCCACAGTGTTCTTTTAAAACTTAGTTTGTTTCTTGAACTTTTATTGGGAAATTTGTTCTTTTTTTTTAGAATGGTGGAAAGTTTTTACCCCTGGTCCATTTTGGGGTTTATCATCAAATACCTTGGTTTTAAATAAGTTTATACTTAGTTTTAGCCAGGTTTAATATATAATATTTCGTTTGTGTTTTTGTTTTACTCTTTAACTTTCATTTACAAACACTTTAGTATTTCGTGATTTTGGTATAGACACGGATTTTTATAAAAGAGGGACCTTGTATAAACAACACTAATGAAGAAGACGTCTCAACTTCATATTGGTGTAAGTATATGAAAGAAGTAGGAAAATACATATTTCGAAGAGATTTCTTGAATAATTTGAGGAAGTTTTGTATTTTGAACTTTCAAATTATATAACTCTTTACATGTATTCAAGTAACTTTTTGTACAACATCTACAACTCTTTCATAATTATTTTCCTTATAACAGATTTCACAAAATTCTAGGGTATATTTTGCAACCCATGACTAATCATTGCTCTTAACCTAAGTACTCATAGGATCTTGTAATTTACATTTGCGAGTTTACACTTTAACAAAGCTTATTACAAAGGTTTTTGAATCAGGCTTGTGTTTTTTTTTTCTTTTGACTTTTGATTTTTTGGGTTGATCCAGGCTTAACTCGAATTATGACTCTTTTAGTCTTCTTTAGTCTTCTTTGCCTTCCATATTCCCCCAAGTGTTAGAGCTTTGAAGTATGAATTCTCGTGCACTTGATTATTCCTTCCATGTGGTCCATTATCTGAAAAGGAAAATACATACGGGACTCATAGGTATATTTTTAGATGATGACTACTTAACCCTTTTTATTTCCATCAGAAAGGTTGTAACCGCAGACCGGGAATAGTTTTGTATCTCGCGTGTCTTTCAGGTCTAATATCATCATTTGGTGTAGATTATCTTTTTGCCTATCATCTAAAATTGTTAGTGTAATTTTAACTGAACAAAATAAAATCATAGTTAATTAATACCTGATCGGGGGTATTTTCCTTGCTTAGAAGTAATATTTCTTCAAATGAACAGCATTCCAATTCGAAGGTAACACCTTGACGTCCATGGTTTCTAACTCATAGGCACCTTTCCCAGCGATACCTCCAACTTTATAAGGACCTTCCCAATTTGGGTTCAACTTTCCTGCTCCAGTTGTTTTTGTTGATTGAAAACCCTTTTTGAGAACGCAATCCTCAATCTTGAATTATATGAGATGAGCCTTCCTATTGTAGTATCGTTCAATGATTTGCTTTTGGTGTTGCCATCCTTATTAGAGTTGTTTCTCTTCTTTGCTCGAGTAAATACAAGTTCGTTTTTAACTCTTCATCATTTGATTCTTCTGTTGCTTGTGTGAATATCGTACTTGGCTCTCCTATTTCAACTTGAATTAAGACTTTTGAACCATAAACAAGTGAAACTGGTGTTTCTCCCGTGCCTGTCTTTGTTGTTGTTCGATAAGCCCATAATACTCCTGGTAACACCTCAGACCAATTGCCTTTTGATTCTTCTAATCTTTTCTTCAAATTATTAATAATAATCTTGTTTGTTGACTCAGCTTGTCCATTTTCCATGGGATGATAAGGTGAGGAAGTTATTCGTTTGATTTGCCAACTTTGAAAGAATTTTGTGACTTTCGAGACTATAAATTGTGGGCCATTATCACATACGATTTCTTTTGGCACTCTGAATCGGCATATAACATTGCGTCAAATAAAATCCATTACTTCCTTTTCTCGCACCTTTTTGAAAGCTTCTGCCTCTACCCATTTGGAAAATAATCCGTTAATACTAACAAAAATCATACCTTTCCATTAGCTTGTTGCAAATGACCCACTATATCCATTCCCCACTTCATGAATGGCCAAGGGAAATAACCGTGTGTAATAATTCTGCTGGGCGATGCATATTATTGCCATATCGTTGGAATCTATCACAATTTGCTACAAAACTTTCTGCATCTTCCTCCATTTTAGGCCAGTAGTATCCTGCTCTAATTAGAGTTTTTACCAAAGATCTACCTCTTGCGTGATTTTCACAATGCCCCTCATGTACTTCTTTCATTACATATTCTGTTTGAGCAGGTCCAAGGCATCTTTCTAAAGGTCCACCGAACATTTTTCGATATAGATTTCCTCGAATTAAACAGTAACAAGCAGCTTTCCGTCGAAGCGACTAAGACTCTTTTTTGCTTTCAGGTACGGTTCCATACTGCAAAAAATTAACAGGCTCCTTGCTCCAATCCTGGTATGGAGAGTTCTCGTGCCAATTCTAACCATGCAATTATAACTTCGTACTTTGCTTCATTATTAGTAATAGGGTAACATTTAATTGTTTGTCTTATACTTTCTCCTGAAGGTGGAATTAAAACAATACCCAAACTTGCTCCTTTAATATTTGAGGAGCCATCGCTAAATAGAGTCCACATACCTGGATTAGATCGGTAAATATTTGTAATTGGTTTTCTACTTCACGAACTATTTTTGTGCTAAAATTTGATACAAAATCTGCTAAAGCTTGTGATTTTATTGTAGTTCTAGGTTGGTACATGATATCATACTCACCGAGTTCTATTGCCCACTTGGCTAATCTACCTGACAATTCTTGTTTATGCAAAATATTCCTTAAAGGCTATGTAATTATTACGAAAATAGGGTGACATTGAAAGTAAGGTCTGAACTTTCTAGATGCCATAACTAATTCTAAAGCAAGTTTTTCTAAATGAGGATATCTAGTCTCAGCATCCAACAAAGATTTACTGACATAATAAATTTAAGATTGTTTACCTTTGTCTTCTCGCATCAAAACTGCACTTACAGCCATTTCTGAAACCGCGAGGTAAATGAACAGCCTCTCACCATCTTTTGGTTTAGTCATCAAAAGAGGATTTGACAAATATGCCTTCAAATTTTTGAGGGCTTGTTGGCATTATTCAGTCAACTCGAACTGATTTTGCTTTTTTAGCACTGAAAAGAATTTGAAGCTTTTCTCCGAAGACTTAGAAATAAATCTTCCCAGAGCTGCTATCCTACCTGTCAATCTTGTACCTCTTTTTTTCTCGTAAGTATATCTGGAATATCTTCAATAACATTGATCTGTGCTGGGTTTACTTCAATACCTCTATTAGATACAAGAAAACCTAAGAACTTACCTGAAGCTACGCCGAAGGCACACTTTTGTGGGTTCAATTTCATATTATAGTTACGGAGGATCTCGAAGGTATTTGAAGGATTTTGAAAATGATCTTCCGCTCGTACGGATTTGACTAGCATATCATCAATATATACTTCCATAGTCTTGTAACGACCCAGTCAGTTGTTACGTAAAACATGCATTATAATCACTACTATTGACTTGTTATAGATTGGTTATTCTATTATTGAGGTGTTAGAGTCGACAGGCTTGAAATCGGAATGGTTAAATGAGAATTTAGTAGCTTAGTCTTTAAAAGATAGCCTTATAATGGGAAAAGCCAACTAAGAGTTGACTCATTGGTAAACAACCTCGGAATGTGTATTTTATGGCTCGGATAGCTTCATGAGGTGATTTGGGACTTAGGAGTGTGTTCGGAATATTTTTGTGATGTCCGGTGTAGAATTAAGCTTGAATTGGCGAAAGTTAGTTTTTGGCGATTTCCAATCGGCAGTGAAAAAATAGGCTATCGGGGGCGGAATGGAATTCCGACAGTTGGAACAGGTTCATAATGCCATTTTGGATGTGTCTGCAAAATTTCAGGTTAATCGGAGTGGTTTTTGATGGTTTCGGAATCATTGGTGGGTTTTAGAAATTTCAAAGTTCTTAGGCTTTAATCCAATATAAATTTGGTGTTTTGATGTTAGTTTTGGTGTTTTAAGAGTGCAACTAAGTTTGAATGATGTTATGGGATATGTTGGTAACCTTGGTTGGGGTCCCGAGGGGCTCAGGATTGATATCGGGTGGTTATGGGGCATTCTTGGCCTTAGGGAAATCTGCTGAGTGCTGTTCTGGTGTTTTTGCACCTGCGGATGGGGAGCCGCAGGTGAGGTCCCGCAGGAGCGGGCGAGGCATCGCAGGTGCGGGGGACTCCGCAGGAGCGAGGAATTTGTCGCACCTGCGATGTCGCAGGTGCGGAAGGAGTATCGCAGGTGCGGAATTGTGAGACCCCAGGGGAGAGCGCAGGCGCGGAAGGGGAATCGCACCTGCGAAGCCGCAGGTGCGAGTGAGTGATCGCAGGTGCGAGATAACTGGACAGAAGGTATAAAAACCAGTCTTCGCGAATTTTAGTCATCTTTCTCAATATTTCATCCGGGTTTGAAGTTTTTGAAGGGTTTTGAAGAGGGAATTCGATAAGTCTTCACCAAGGTAAGATTTTTGGACTCTAAACACGTTTATATGTGATTAAAGGTCGTAATTATGGTGAAAATTAGGGAAAAATCAGTGTAAACTGGGTGATTAGGGCTTGGGATTTAGAATATTTAAAATTGTGATTTGAGGGGTCATTTGGACTTCGAATTTAGTGTTCTTCATATGTACAGACTCGTAAGATGACGAAGAACAGTTTAGTAAAAAAGTTTCTGAATTTCGGGATATGGGCCTGGGGGTCGGGTTTTTACCAATTTCGGGATTTTTGAGTATTGTGATACATTTCAATTAGGATTAGTTCCTTAGCATATTATAATGATTTACGTCTGATTGTTGGTAGATTTGGAGCACTCGGAGGCCGAATTTAGAGGAAAGGGCATTGCGGAGTAGTGTATTAGTCGGTTTTGAGGTAAGTAATGCTTCCAAATTTGGAATTGAGGGTTCGAAACCCCAAACTATTTGATATTTGCTGTTAACTAAGGTGACGCACTTGCCAAGTGACAGGCATGCAGGCGTTTACTGAATAATTGTAGCCTGGCTTATCCCACATCACTGTCTACTGGTTATCCCGGATTGATATTGTACTGTGGAGGTAGTAATTACTTTGAACGAAATAGAAAAACATGCTAAGTATAAATTTTAAGGCTTCACGCCGATTGGTTTAGACCGGAATGGTCGATTATTGATGTCTCTATATGTGATTATTTCTTTCATGTACTCAGTCATGTTATAGTATATGTTTCATGCCTCAGTCTCGTAAGTTGCTAGTTTATTTTATATTGTCATTGGTTTGGGCTGCATTGCATATGTTAGAGCATTCTAAGTGAGACTGGAAGACACTGACTGAGTGAGGCTTGAAGCCTGGTTTTGAGACAGTTATGAGGTCGGACTGCACACCGCAGCGATCCTGAAATCATGTCTTCGTTGGCTTGATATAGCGCTTGGGCTGGAAGGATCCCCTCCGGAGTCTATACACCCCCAGTGAGCGCACAGATATTCTAGAGATGGATTTCTCCATGGTTGTTATGCTCCGGAGATGGATTTCTCTGTGGGGGATGGATCACACTTTTTCCTCAGTACTTAGTGACTGTGCACTTGTGTTTATGTAATATCCGGGATGGACTTCCTTGGGCCTGATGGCCGTATTCTAGTAATGAGTAGACCACCTTATGAGAGCTTGATTAATGAGTACACATCATTCATGATTCTACATGCATTCTTTCTAGTACGCAGGGTTACAAACATATATTGATACATCGTGTTTATTTCCTAATATATTACTGTCATGTCCAATTTATATACTGTTGTTTGAATTGTCGGAGGTTTAGTACGTCACTACCTCTCAGCCCGTAGTTTGGTTTTGTTACTACTGAGTTGGCGTACTCACGTTAACCCCTGCACCTTGTGTGCAGATCCAGGTATAGAGGAGTTCAACTCGGGTCAGGGAGCGCATCAATTTCATCAGAGTTGACGAGGTGGAAGCTGGCGATCGTGAACTTGTCTTCTCTTTCCTTTCTACCTGTCGTACTTATTTTCAGACTATGTTAGTCATTTATTTTTTATTTTTATAAAGTATTAACAGCTCATAACTGTGTGACACTGGATCCGGAAATTTTAGCATTTGGTCTTTCGAATTTTATAAACTGGTTTTCCCAAAATACTGGATTTATTATTGTTGTCATTGATTTCAGAATTTGTTAAAAAGGGGCTTTTTATGAGAATTGTATTTAGTTAGATAAAATGGGTGGCTTGTCTGGTTCCACGACAGGCGCCATCACGACTCCGAAAATGGGTCGTGACAAGCTGGTATCAGAGCGCTAGGTTAAATAGGTCTCACCAGTCATGAGCAGTTTTAGTAGAGTCTTGCGGATTGGTACAGAGACGTCTGTACTTATCTTCGAGAGGCTGCAGAACCTTTAGGAAAAATCTAACATTCTTTGAATTCTGTCGTGCGACTCTGTTGAACTCTGAAACTAAACTTCTATTGTTTTCATTCTCTCACAGATGGTGAGGACTCCTGCTCATGATAGTGGCGACCAGATCCCAGCAGGACCAGCCCGAGGTCGAGGCCGTGGTCGCGGCTGTGGCAGAGGGAGGGGTGCAGCCTGCATAGCAGCCGGGGCAACACCTGTGGACCCTTCCATTACTCAGGAGCAGGTCCTCGCAGCTGAGATTCCAGCGGGGCAGACTCAGGCATCAGCAGTGCCCATTGTGATTCCGGGTCTTCAGGAGACCCTAGCCCAGATTTTGACAGTGTGCACCAGCTTGGCACAGGTCATCGCTATGTCTACTACTGCTACTACTTCTCAGGACGGGGGAGGCACCCAGACTCCAGCTGCCCGGACAACTGAGCAGGTTACCCAGGGACTTCATACACCTGGGGCATCCCCAGTGCAGTAGATTGCTACGGCACAGGATTATGTGGTCCCAGCCTTAGCTGACGATGAGCAGTGTAGGTTGGCGAGGTTCAACAGACTCCAGCCTCCGACTTTTAGGGGTACAGAGGGCGAGGATGCCCAGGCTTTCTTGGACAAGTTTCAGATGATACTACGTACTGCAGGGATATGCCAGCGGGGTTCCATTCACTACATTCCAATTTTCAGGAGTTGCACTTGCTTGGTGGGAGGCCTATGAGAGGCACAGACTCGCTAATGCAGCGCCCTTTACATGGCACCAGTTCTCCATTCTCTTTCTGGAGAAGTATATACCACAGTCTCGTAGAGAGGAGCTACGCAGAGAGTTCGAGCAGTTGTGTCAGGGAGACATGACCGTGACACAGTATGAGATGAGGTTCTCTAAGTTAGCCCGTCATGCCATCTGGATAGTTCCCACATATAGGGAGAGGATTCGGAGATTTGTTGGTGGTCTTTCTTACCAGCTGCGGGTTTTTCTGACCAGGGAGAGGGTATCCGGTGCTTCTTTTGAGGAGGTAGTTGACGTAGCCAGGGAGATTGAGCCAGTGTGCCGCCAGGAGCATGTTGAGAGGGAGGCCAAGAGGCCTCGAGGTTCTGGTAATTATAGTGGTGATCACTCGGGAGGTCAGTCTCGGCACAATAGAGGCAGGCCATTCAGGCCTACTCCGCCAGCCCGTCCAGCTTACAGTGGTGCTTTATCAGGACACGGTCCCCGTAGCTCTCATCTGGACCGTTCCTCATTCAGTGCAATTCCAGCCCAGAGCTCATCTCGGCCACAATCAGTTCAGGGTTCCTCAGCACATGGTTCTTCTAGCAGCTACCCAGGTTCTAGGGGTTCCCTTCAGTCCCCATCGCCAATTGCTGGTAGAGGTTGTTTCGAGTGTGGGGATCTGGGTCACATCAACAAGTATTGTCCCCGCCTTACTGGTAGTTCATATCAGCACCGGAACCAGCCTCCAGCTGCAGCATCAGTTACTACACCACCCGCTCAAGCAGCTAGGGGTGGAGGTCAGTCGCAGAGGCCGCCCCAGAGGGGGAGGTCGGTCAGGTGGAGGGCAGGCCCGTTTCTATGCACTTCCAGGTAGACCAGATGCCATGGCCTCAGATGCAGTGATTACAGGTATTATCTCGGTCTGTCACCGGGATGCTGCAGTATTGTTTGATCCTGGTTCTATGTATTCATATGTTTCATCATACTTTGCACATTTCTTGGATACACCCCGTGAGTCCTTTTTTCTGATGTTCATATGTCGACTCCGGTGGGGGATACTGTGGTGGTAGACCGGGTGTACCGGTCTTGTATTATATCTATTGGGGGTCGGGAGACCCGGGCATATCTATTATTACTTAGCATGGTTGACTTCGATGTGATTTTAGGCATGGATTGGCTATCTCCATATCATGCGGTTCTTAACTGTCATGCCAAGACCGTGACCTTAGCGATGCCTGGATTTCCAAAGATTGAGTGGAGAGGTTCGGTGGAGTACGTGCCTAGCCGGGTGATTTCCTTTCTGAAGGCTCATTGTATGATTGGGAAGGGGTGTGAGTCTTATATGGCCTTTGTGAGGGATGTTAGTAGTGAGACTCCTTCCATTGATTCTGTTCCCGTGGTCTGTGAGTTCCCGGACGTTTTCCCAGCAGACCTGCCAGGCATGCCACCTGACAGGGACATTGATTTTGGTATCGACTTATTGCCTAAGACCCAACCTATCTCTATTCCTCCTTACCGCATGGCCCCAGCAGAGTTGAAGGAATTGAAGGAACAGCTTCAGGACTCTTAGATAAGGGGTTTATTTGGCCTAGTATGTCGCCTTGGGGTGCACCGCTGTTGTTCATAAAGAAGAAGGACAGATCCATGCGTATGTGCATTGACTACAGGCAGCTTAACAAGGTTACGGTGAAGAACCGATATCCTTTGCCCCGTATTGATGACTTGTTCGATCAGCTTAAGGGAGCTAGAGTGTTCTCCAAGATCGACTTGAGGTCTGGGTACCATCAGCTGAAGATTCGGGATTCTGATATTCCGAAGACCACTTTTAGGACCAGATATAGCCACTATGAGTTTCTGGTTATGTATTTTGGGCTGACCAATGCCCTAGCCGTGTTCATGCATTTGATGAACATCGTGTTCCAACCTTACCTTGATTCATTCGTTATTGTGTTCATTGATGACATCCTGGTGTACTCTCGTGGCCAAAAGGAGCACGCTCAGCATTTGAGGCTTGTGTTGCAGAGATTGAGGGAGGAGAAACTTTATTCAAAGTTCTCCAATGTGAATTTTGGCTTGGTTCAGTAACTTTCTTGGGTCACATAGTGTTTAGTGGGGATATTCAGGTGGACCTGAAGAAGATAGAGGCGGTGCAGAATTGGCCCAGACCGTCCTCAACTACGGAGATTAGGAGTTTCTTGGGTTTGGCGGGTTATTACCGTCGCTTTGTGGAGGGATTTTCTTCTATTGCTTCACCTTTGACCAGATTGACCCAGAAGGGTGCTCCATTCAGATGGTTCGATGAGTGCGAGGAGAGCTTTCAGAAGCTCAAGTCAGCATTGACTACAACTCCATTATTGGTATTGCCTACAAGTTCGGGTTCTTACACAGTCTATTGTGATGCTTCTAGAGTTGGATTGGGAGCATTTTTGATGCAGGACGGTAGGGTGATTGCCTACGCGTCCAAACAGTTGAAGGTACATGAGAAGAATTATCCAGTGCACGATCTTGAGTTGGCTGCCATTGTTCATGCCTTAAATATTTGGTGGCATTACTTGTATGGGGTACAGTGTGAGATATTCACTGATCATCGTAGCTTGCAGTATCTGCTAAGGTAGAAGGACTTGAATTTACACCAGAGGAGATGGTTAGAGCTTCTTAAGGACTATGACTTAACTATTCTGTATCACCCGGGAAAGGCCAATGTAGTGGTCGATGCCTTGAGTCGCATAGCCGAGAGTTTGGGGAGCCTGGCTTACCTTTCAGTAGCAGAGCGACCGTTAGCACTTGATGTTCAGGCTTTAGCGGGACAGTTGGTGAGATTGGATTTGTCAGACCCTCCGCGAGTGGTAGCTAGCATGGCTTCCCGGTCTTCATTATTTGATCAGATTAAGGCACGACAGTATTATGACCGCCACCTGTTAATTCTTCAAGATAGAGTTCGTCGGGGTAACTCCCGGGATGTGACTAGCGATGATTACGGGGTTATGAGGATACAGGGCCACATTTGCGTGCCCACTGTGGATGGTATTCGGGAATTAATATTAGCAGAGGCTCACTGTTCGCGGTATTCTATTCATCCGGGTGCCACGAAGATGTACCAGGATCTGAGGCAGCAGTATTGGTGGAGGCGGATGAAGAGAGATATTGTTGAGTATGTAGCACGATGTCTCAACTTCCAACAGGTCAAGTATGAGCACCAGAGGCCAGGTGGATTACTTCAGAGGTTAGATATTCCGGAGTGGAAGTGGGAGCGGATCACCATGGACTTTGTAGTTGGGCTTCCATGAACTTCGAAGAGTTTTGATGCTATTTGGGTCATTGTGGATAGATTGACCAAGTCCGTGCACTTCATTCCTGTCAACACTTCTTATACTTCAGAGCGGTTAGCTGGTATTTACATTAAGGAGATTGTCCGATTGCATGGGGTTCCAGTTTCTATTATTTCTGACAGAGGTACTCAGTTCACATCTCAATTTTGGAGGGCCGTGCAGAGAGGTATGGGTACTAAGGTAGAATTAAGCAATGCATTTCATCCTCAGACCGACGGGCAGTCGGAAAGAACTATTCAGATTTTTGGAGGACATGTTACGGGCTTGTGTGATTGATTTTGGTGGTTCCTGGAATCAGTTTTTGCCATTAGTGGAGTTTGCATATAACAACAGCTACCAGTCCAGTATTCAGATGGACCCGTATGAGGCTTTATATGGTAGGAGGTGTAGATCACCGGTTGGTTGGTTTGAGCCTGGGGAGGCTAAGTTAATGGGCACAGATTTGGTGTAGGATGCGTTGGAGAAGGTGAAGTTGATTCAAGAGTGACTTCACACGGCTCAGTCTAGACAAAAGAGTTATGCGGACCAGAAGGTTCGGGATGTATCTTTTATGGAAGGGGATAAGGTACTGCTGAAGGTATCTCCCATGAAGGGTGTTATGAGGTTCGGAAAAAAAGGAAAGCTAAGTCCGCGGTTTATTGGTCCCTTCGAGGTGCTTCAGAAGGTTGGAGAGGTGGCTTATAGACTTTCCTTTCCACCCAGTCTTTCGAGTGTTCATCCAGTATTCCATGTGTCGATGCTCAGAAAATATGTTGGTGACCCGTCTCATGTGTTAGACTTCGGCACAGTTCAGCTCGAGGATGGTATGTCTTATGAGGTAGAGCCAGTGGCTATTTTGGCTCGCGAAGTCAGAAAGTTGAGATCAAAGGATATAGCTTTAGTGAAGGTGCAGTGGAGAGGTCAGCCAGTGGAGGAGGCTACTTGGGAGACAGAGCGGGAGATGCAGAGCAAATATCCTCACTTGTTTGAGACTCCAGGTATGTTTCTAGACCCGTTCGAGGACGAATGTTTGTTTAAGAGGGGGAGAATGTAACGACCAGTCTGTCGTTACATAAAACATGCATTATAATCTCTACTATTGACTTGTTATAGATTGGTTATTCTATTATTGAGGTGTTAGAGTCGATAGGATTGAAATCAGAATGGTTAAATGAGAATTTAGTAGCTTAGTCTTTAAAAGATAGCGTTATAATGGAAAAAGTCAACTGAGAGTTGACTCATTGGTAAAGGACCTCAGAATGCAGATTTTACGGCTCGGATAGCTTCATGAGGTGATTTGGGACTTAGGAGTGTGTTCGGAATATATTTGTGATGTCCGGTATAGAATTAGGCTTGAATTGGCGAAAGTTAGTTTTTGGCGATTTCTTGTCGGTAGTGAAAAAATAGGCTATCGGAGGCGGAATGGAATTCCGACAGTTGGAACAGGTTCGTAATGCCATTTTGGATGTGTCTGCAAAATTTTAGGTTAATCGGAGTGGTTTTGAATGGTTTCGGCATCATTGGCGGGTTTTAGAAATTTCAAAGTTCTTAGGCTTGAATCCAGTATAAATTTGGTGTTTGATGTTAGTTTTGGTGTTTTAAGAGTGCAACTAAGTTTGAATGATGTTATGGGATATGTTGGTAACTTTGGTTGGGGTCCCGAGGGGCTCGGGATTGATATCGGGTGGTTATCGGGCATTCTTGGCCTTAGGGAAATATGCTGAGTGTTGTTCTGGTGTTTTCGCACCTGCGGATGGGGAGCCGCAGGTGCGGTCCCAATGGAGCGGGCGAGGCACCGCAGGTGCAGAAATTGGCCAATTGAGGGGACTCCACAGGTGCGAGGAATTTGTCGCACCTGCGATGTCGCAGGTGCGGAAGGAGTATCGCAGGTGCGGAATTGTGAGACCCAGGGGAGATCGCAGGTGCGGAAGGGGCATCGCACCTGCGAAGCCGCAGGTGCGAGTAAGTGATCGCAGGTGCGAGACCATTGGACAGAAGGTATAAAAACCCGCCTTCGCGAATTTTATCCATCTTTCTCAATATTTCATCCGGGTTTGAAGTTTTTGAAGGGTTTTGAAGAGGGAATTCGATAGTTCTTCATCAAGGTAAGATTTTTGGACTCTAAACTCGTTTATATGTGATTAAAGGTCAGAATTATGGTGGAAATTAGGGGAAAATCGGTGTAAATTGGGTGATTAGGGCTTGTGATTTAGAAAATTTAAAATGGTGATTTGAGGGGTCATTTGGACTCCGAATTTAGTGTTCTTTATATGTACGGACTCGTGAGATGACGAAGAACAGTTTGGTATAAAAGTTTCTGAATTTCGGGACGTGGGACTGGGGGTTGGGTTTTGACCAATTTCGGAATTTTTGAGTATTGTGATACATTTCGATTGGAATTAGTTCCTTAGCATATTATAATGATTTACGTCTAATTTTGGTAGATTTGGAGCACTCGGAGGCCGAATTTAGAGGCAAGGCATTGCAGAGTAGTGTATTAGCCAGTTTTGAGGTAAGTAACGCTTCCAAATTTGGAACTGAGGGTTCGAAACCCCAAACTATTTATATTTGCTGTTAACTAAGGTGACGCACTTGCCAAGTGACGGGCATGCGGGCGTTTACTAAATAATTGTAGCCTGGCTTATCCAACGTCACTGTCTACTGGTTATCCCAGATTGATATTGTACTGTGAAGGTATTAATTACTTTGAACGAAATAGAAAAACATGCTAAGTATAAATGTTAAGGCTCTCACGCCGATTGGTTTAGACCGGAATGGTCGATTATTGCTGTCTCTATCTGTGACTATTGCTTTCATGTACTCAGTCCTGTTATAGTATATGTTTCATGCCTCAGTCTCGTAAGTTGCTAGTTTATTTTATATTATCATTGGTTTGGGCTGCATTGCATATGTTAGAGCATTCTAAGTGAGACTGGAAGGCACTGACTGAGTGAGGCTTGAGGCCTGGTTTTGAGACAGTTATGAGGTCAGACTGCACACCGCAGCGATCCTGAAATCATGCCTTCGTTGGCTTGATATAGCGCTTGGGATGGAAGGAGCCCCTCCGGAGTCTATACACCCCTAGTGAGCGCACAGATACTCCGGAGATGGATTTCTCCGTGGTTGTTATGTTCCGGAGATGGATTTCTCCGTGGGGGATGGATCGGCCTTTTTCCTCAGTACTTAGTGACTGTGTCACTTGTGTTTATGTAATATCCGGGATGGACTTCCCTGGGCCTGAAGGCCGTATTCTAGTACTGAGTGGACCACCTTATAAGAGATTGATTAATAAGTACACATCATTCATGATTCTATATGCATTATTTCTAGTATGCAGGGTTACAGACATATCTTGATACATCGTGTTTATTTCATGATATATTACTGTCATGTCCAATTTATATACTGTTGTTTGAATTGTCGGAGGTTTAGTCCATCACTACCTCTCAGCCCGTAGTTTGGTTTTGTTACTACTGAGTTGGTGTACTCACGTTACCCCCTGCACCTTGTGTGCAGATCCAGGTACATAGAAGTTCAACTCGGGTCAGGGAGCGCATCAGTTTCATCAGAGTTGACGAGGTCGCAGCTGGCGACCGTGAACTTGTCTTCTCTTTCCTTTCTACCTGTCATACTTATTTTCAGACTATGTTAGTCATTTCTTTTTGATTTTTATTAAGTATTAGCAGCTCATGACTGTGTGACACTGGATCCGAAAATTGTAGGATTTGGTCTTTCGAATTTTATAAACTGGTTTTCCCAAAATACTGGATTTATTATTATTGTCATTGATTTCAGAATTTGTTAAAAAGGGGCTTTTTATGAGAATTGTATTTAGTTAGATAAAATGGGTGGCTTGCCTGGTTCCACGACAGGCGCCATCACGACTCCGGAAATGGGCCGTGAAAAGTCTTTCCCAGGTATTCTTGAAACATCTTGGTCACCAACCTTTGATATGTGGCTCCAACGTTTTTCAAACCAAAAGGCATGACTTTGTAACAAATAAGTCCCCTTGTCCGTAATAAATGAGGTTTTTTCTTCATCTAAAGGATCCATTTTTATTTGATTATAACCTGAATACGCATCTAAAAAACTTAATAGCTCATGACTTGTGGTAGAATCAATCAATTGATCTATATGCGGTAAAGAGAATGAATCTTTTGGACAAACTTTATTTAGATCAGTATAATCTATGCAAACTCGCCATTTATCGTTCTTTTTTGGAACTGCCACAGTATAGCTAACCAATTAGGATATTTTACCTCACGTATTGAACCGATCTTTAAGAGTTTTTGTACCTCATCACGAATCACTTGATTTTTGAATGAACCTTGCTTCCTCTTCTTTTGCTTGACAGGTACGTATGATGGATCTTCATTCAATTTATGAGTCATCACCTCCGGAGTTATACCTGTTATATCCGAATGCGACCAAGAAAAACAATCTGTGTTACCTTTTAAAAATTCAACTAACTTACCTCTCATTCCTGTGCTCAACTTTGCTCCAATATAAACTTTTCGATCTGGCCATTATTCGAATAACACACAACTTTGAGCTCTTCAATTGTTGTTTTGATATTTTCATTCTTCTCTGGTTCTTGAATTACATCCGGTCTCGAATCCATATCGGTTTGCTTTGATACATTTTCAGATGAGATTTGATTTACCACGTCTTCCACGAAATCCTCATTTGTATCAATGCTTTCCTTGTGTAATTGCACCACTGAATTGATATTCCTAGAAGTTTGTTGATCCCCTCAAATTTGTTGAATTCCCCATTTTGAAGGGAACTTAATAACTTGATGCAATGTAGACGACACAAAATCCATGTCATTAATACATGGCCTCCCAAGAATCACATTATAGGTCATGTCCGTGTCTATTACTTGAAATTTTGTCTCTTTGATGACTCCTTTCGAGAATGTAGTTAACATTATCTCCCCCTTCGTAATAACGGTTGAATTATCGAGTTCATATAAGGAACTTTCTTTTGGTATCATATGGTCGCCAATTTGCATTTTGTTCACCACTCGGAATAAGATAATATTCATGGAGCTTCCTGGATCAATCAAAATTCGTTTTACATTAGTATCATGTATAAGTAAAGATATTACCAATGCATCATTGTGAGGAATCATAAAGCCATACGCATCTGCATCATCAAATGTTATGCTATCTTCTTCCAAGGTTTGACGAACTCGCTTTCCGCGGGTTACTATGAATTTCACCATTTTTTTCGCAGTTGTGTAAGTTACACAGTTGACTTCTCCCCCGCTTATCACATTCACTGTTCTCTTGGGAGATGGAGGTTTTGGAGGTTCTTGTCTATTTTTTATGTAAGGCTGTTTACCTTTCTCGCTGAACAGGTCTGTCAAGTATCATGCTTCAACAATTGTTCTACCTCACCTTGTAATAGTCTATAATCTGATGTTTTATGGCCGTGGTCATTATGAAATTCACACCAGAAATCTGGATTTCTTCTGTTTGAGTTTGATCTTATTTTCTTTGGCCATCGCACCTTATCTCCCATACTCCTTAAAATAGCTACCAATTCAGAAGTACTGAATACTGAAACTATAGTCTCCAATCCTTGCATTTGCGTTGGTATCCCTATCAGGCACACCTGAATCTTTTCTAAACCTAGATGATGATGAACCTGAATCTCTGTTCGTCAATCTATGGTCAGATCGTACATTTTCTGTCCTGGAACGTGCGTCTCGCCCTGAGGGTCCCATATAAGGCTCGTACCTATTTTTATCGGACCTTTTTTCAGATTTCGACCGCCTCGATCATGTTCTCTCATCAACCTTTGGCTGAGCAACGATGTCTTCTTCAATCTGCAGTTTGGTACTATACATGTTATATACATCATTCCATGTTGTGGCAGGGAATTCTCGTAAGCTTTATTTGAGCCTTCTCGTGGCTTCTGAACTTTTTTCGTTTAGGTTACTTGCGAACGCCATGGATTCCCAGTTATTAGGTACTCTTGGTAGCATCATCCTTTCACGTTGGAATCTATCTACCAATTCTCTAAGCAATTTTGTATCTCCTTGCTTCATTTTAAAGATATCTTCCATTATTTTTTCAACTTTTTGAGCTCCTGAGTGTGCTTTTATAAATAAATCTGCAAGCTCAGCAAAAGAGTCAATAAAATTTTCAGGTAAAAGAGAATACCATGTTAACACCCCTTTCAAGAGTGTTTATCCAAACTTTTTGACCAACATTGATTCAATTTCTTGCTTGGTTAAATCATTGCCTTTTACTCCTGTGGTGAATGCAGTGACGTGGTCATGTGGATCGGTTATTCCATTATATTTTTGGATGTCAAGCATTTTGAACTTCTTGGGAATGGGCAATGGAGCCGCGCTTGATTTCCAAGGTTGTTGCGAATATTTGTCGATATCCACTCCCTTAATCACAGGTGGTACGCCAGGTATTTGCTCGATGCAGTCGTTTTGTTCTTTCACCTGTTTTTGCAAAGTTAGTAGTAAAGTTTGTAAATCAGAATTATTTGGTGTACCTGGTCTCCCATCACGTGACTCATTGGGAGTTCCCCCGCTTCCTGAATTAGCAAGCCCTGAGCGTGAAATTTCCACAGTTGCAGTATTATTTGGGGGAAGAGTTGGTGGTACAGTTGACAGTTCCCTCATGAAAGCTTAGAGAGCATTATTCACATGTTCAGCGATCAACTATTTTACAACATCTTGCTCAACGGTCTGCTCATCTCCATGTTGTTCATTCGTGTGAGTAGCAGATCTTTCAGGTGTTCCTTCTCGAGAAGTGTGTGGTGATCCCTGAGGTGATGGAATTGGAGTTCCTTCTACCTGTTGGTTGTTGTCATTGACAGTTGACATGGTTTGGTTCTGAGAGAGAAATATTTGAAAAGTAAGAAGATTATCAGAGTCCCGGCAACGGAACCAATTTGTTTAACCAAAAAATAAGATTTTCGGTCAAAGTCTATTTTTAGAAGAATTCGGGTTACTAATAACCAAGAAATTTCGTACTTTCTCAATTATATGAAAGGAAAGAAATGTGACAAGAAATATAGAAATATTTGATTGAAAGCAAAAGAAAGTAATTATACTCCAATAAGAATCAGAACGTGTCCTTACAAGTGAAATTCTCTTCTCTTATATAGGGATTTACAAATATAACGTTTTCTTCCTTTTATGTCTGAATCATTATGAGCATTAATGTCATTAATGAACCGTTATAATTGTCAATCGTAATAGTTCATGAAGATTCTGTAACGGTTTCGATTCTTCTTCCTCATTAATTGGAGGTTCGTGCATCTTCCCTTTTTATTGTCTTGATTCATTCCGTCTGTGTCTCTTCATTGAACAATTATAGGCTCGAGCAACTGCGTCCTTTCATCTTGTGAGTGATTTGTTCGTGCCTCTTGTAACTCGTGCATCTTTGGCACACAAAATATTCTCATCACTGAGGCCATACAAATTGAACATTCCAGAAGCTTTTAATTGTAACACTCCAGTTGTCATCTTCTTAGTGATCCACGTGTCACGTCTTATCAGCCACGTATAATTTCACGTGTATTAGTTATTTTCTACCCATACAATAGGGAAATTAAGCTAAGGAAAATTATTGAACTAGGATGTGGGATGAGTTAGTACCAATTGTGAGTTGGTCAGTAGTTAGATTATTCCTTGATAAGCAATGGTGAATAGAAGGCATCAACCAACCTGATTGTCTAACTTATTTGCTGTTTTGCCAATTTGATATATTTACATATTTCAACAATGCGTTTGTTTGGTTTAGAAACAAATTATGCATAAATTATAATACATAGACTAATAAAAGAAAAGTTAATTCAGTATAAATTACTTTTTATCAGGCGTTTGATTTATTATATTAAAAAATGGATCATTGAGGTATAACTTAAACTTATTTTTTATTTGAAATTATATAAGGACTTGAGAAAAAAAATGAGGAGACCTTTATGGATAGTTTTTTTCATTTTGAAAGTTTTATTAATGTATAATTTATCATGATATTACTTATACCACATTGGTCTTGGTATAAAATAATACATAAATTGGGGACTTTTGCATCCGTACCCACTTTTTGTGTCACGTTTTAACTTATACCCGCGTTGTAAAAAATATTGCATCCGTACCCGCTTTTGCGCATAACTTCAGCATGCGGGGCTGAAGTAGCAAAGGCAATCACGCAAAACTTCAGCATTCTAGTAGACGGGCCTGAAGTAGCTTGCGAACTTCAGCTCTAGTAAATGGGGAACTTCAGCTCTATAGCTGAAGTTTTTGTCTTTGTAAATGGGGAACTTCAACATACGGGGCTGAAGTTCCCCAGTTATAAAGACAAAAACTTCAGCATACGGGCTGAAGCTCTAGAGCTGAAGTTTTGTCGTTGTAACTGGGGAACTTCAGCCCCGTATGCTGAAGTTTTGTCTTTATAACTGGCGAACTTCAGCTTAACTGGTGAACTTCAGCTAAGCGAGGGAAATGGAAGCTGAAGTTATTTAAAAAGTAGGTACAAGTTAAAAGTTTTTAAAAAAACGGACATAGGTTAAATGGTGACGACCAAATAAGGTGTCCGCGCAATTTTTACCATAAATTGGCATATAAAGCTATACGTATATTAATTTGAAATTTCTACAAACATTAAATAGACAATCCATATAGTGCCTAGTTTAAATCATGATTATTTTATCTAATACATCTATGGCCTTAGTACTTGCACTTTTCTTTTGTCCAAGTTTCTTAAAAAACTAAGATAAATAGGTGATTGGATGTTTGACCAAATGTACATGATACCATTGAAAAAGGACTGTCTCAACAAATCACTATTAATGACAAGTAGTGTCATTTTTATATTTATCCTTAATATATATGTATATATATATAGTAAATTTTTTTAATGAAGTGATGTTCGGTGACATCGCATGCAATAAGATGCATACGCCCTGGTTGTCCTCAATCCTTACCAGGTTGAATTAAAGAGTTAAATTACAAAATTTAAATAGAAAAGAAATTAACATCACAAAGTTCTATATGGGAGCTGTTTGAACAACTGTGGATATAATTAATTATACTGCGCTATATACTTTTTTTTTAAAATGAGATTTGGACGGAGAAAAATGAAACGAGCCTACGCTAACTAGTGTTAAGGTTTGAACCATCCATTATTCCATTTCAATTGTGTAAGAAGAGGTAGCTCTCATTGTTTGAATGAGTGAAATTGAATACATCTTTCATATGAACATTATATAGATTGAACTTTCTTAATCAGAAGATTATTGTTTGTTTTGAAAAGTCAAAGTTTAACGGAGCTAATTATCAACCACTTAAATTAAAAATCAATAAAACATGTAAAATAGAATAGGCATATGTCTTTCTCGTCTCAACGAATTCAAGATTTTTAAAAAAAATAATTTCTCCCATGAATATAAGTTTAACAAGTCGCAGTAGAGAATAAAATTTGGAACTAGTCCCCTCTTTTCTCCTATAGTTTCTCAAACATAACGTACTTAATAAAATAAAAGAGTTTCAAATGAACATGGATAACTTTGTTTTATCTAATATCCCTGCACTGACAAAAAGAAAATAAAAAATTTACAAGCTCAATCTCCAATACCTAAAAGAGGAAAAGATAAAGCAGATGAGAGATAGGGGGTAATCATGAGTGTCTCATATTTCAACATCTAATTATATTTTAACCTGAAATTATAATGTATTTAATTAGGAAATTATTTACTAATACATGGAAAGCGTTGAAAAGTCAAAGTGAATTTTCGCAAACAAAATCCAGAGCCATGTGCTTTCAGGTTTTAGTGGCGTGAAAGAATAAAAACGAATTTTGACAGAATCTTTTCTTAATCGAATAAGTACGTCATTCACTAATGGTGTACATATCCTACATGACAGTCCATGTAACTTTTGTGCACTCGAGACTATCCTTCTGCCACGTCATAAGTTTTATCAATTTCCGATGTCTGTATCTATGATGATTGTAACTTGTTTTATTCTTCTGGTACTTCTAAATATAGGAGTTACTTTTGCATATATTTTTGATTTGTAATTTATCCCTTTATGTTATGTTTGTGATTCCGTTTGAATCGGCTTATACCTAAAAAAAAAACAAATTAAATAAGTCAGTTTTTAAATATTGGAATCAAATCAAATTAATTAAGTTGATTTTTTTATCAATTTGATGTATGTTGGTTTTTATCAGTTTTTCGATTCTTTCGATTATTTATCAACTTTTTCTTAAATATGAGATATACACTACCAAACACATATTCCATCAACTATGTTTTCAACGTAACATGATCAAACCAATTGCTCATTGAGAAATCTATCATTTACCAAGATATATTGATGATAATTGAACTAATTAGTGATGAATAATTTTAGGACTCAATCAAAAATAAATTATTTTTAACGTGAAATAAATTCTTGTACTTAGGAAAAGAATACTACTAATCAAACTAGAATGTAAAGGCAAAAAAAAATATTATTATAATAGTAAAGAACTAGACTAAAAGTGTAAACTATTAAAATGTAACGCAAAACTTTGTATAAAAATATAATATATATATATTCGGTTTGATTCGATATTTTCGATTACTTTTCAATTAAAATCAAAAGCAAACCAAATCTAGTCAAATTTTAAAATCAAAATCAAAACCAAATCAAACCCAAAAGGTATAAGATTTTTAGTCAATTTAGTTCGATTTTTCAAATTTTTTTTATGAACACCCCTATTTTCAATACAGGAATTGCATAACTAGTTGGAAGCCAAAAATGTTTTCATACTTTGAAGTGGTAATGTTTTGTTTGCTCCTTATGTTGGAAATATTCATCAATAAAGTTAGATTTTTTTTCTAAAAAAATTCATCCTCGATATGCACTTTGTAGCTCGACTAATTTAAATTTATATTAAAAAGTTATTTTAATGGTAAAGTGTTATTTATAAAAATAATTTTATATTCAAATACCGTATTCACAGATTGTGATTAAAAATGAGATACTACTAACCAACGACAATGTTGGTGAGTTGGAAGACACTTGGAAGGGTGTACAGCTAAAATAAATATTTTTTTCCTTTCAAGATGGTAAAATAAATTACTATAAACGCTCACATTTTTACTTACTCTTTCACTTCAAGAAAAATATTTTTTTTTCTTCTAATGTCTAAAAAATTTAATTTACCTAATATTTTTTTGGTGAAGAGAACAAAATAAAAGATCCAAGACAACAAGTAATTTCCCTTTCTTCTAAAGCCAACCACGTATAATAACCGCAACTGATGCTCCTCTCTCTCTCTCTCAAGTCTGAACAAGAAGAAATAAATTTAGTAAAAGCTCTGCTCTTGTAACATTTGTCAGATTAGGGTTTTTTTTAATACACTTCTGCATATACATACATATAAACATTTTCTGAGAACTTGATAACATGATTCTGATTGATAAATTCTTTTCATATAAGCTGAAACACCAGAGCAGACATGATCAGACCAGACCAGACCCTGTGGTACTGAAGCTTCACTTATTTTTTGAACTTTAATTTATTCATAATTTTATTCCCTTTTAAAATTTTGCAATTATTTATGGAATCTTTTTTTTGGTGACAATGAAAGGTCTTGAATTAGGTAGCTTAGTGGGTTTATTGGTTTGACTTTTCTGGGTTAGAGTTGTACAAGGAAGAATTTGTTCTCTCTTTTTTTCCCTTTTGAGTTGATGGGTATCTCTCACTTACTCTTTGTGGATCTAGTGATAATGGGTATTTCTTGAATTTTTGTACAGGAGCTTTAAACTTTTGGGAAGATCAGAGCTTTTGAAGATATTGGTCTGGTTCCCTTGGAGATTTTGAGCTCATTTTAGTAAATAATTGATCATTCCTTCTTGGGTTATGATTCTGTAGTTGGATGGTAAAATTGGGATTTTTCTCTAGCAAAGATGTGGAAGTTTTAGAGTTATGTTATGGATTTTAATTAGATTGTGTAAAAATTTCTAGTATTAGTTTCTGGAGGACCAAAATATTTGTGGGTACGTCTAAGAATCTTTGAGAATGGAAGAACAGATAATTCACGGTGATGGGCTATTGGTGAATTTAGCAAATGAAGTGAAATTAGAAGAAGATGAGGAAGATTTTTGTAGCTGCTGTGAAAATGAGGAGGAGTTGGAGGAAGCAGCTTTGAAGGAAGAAGTGGATGAAGTATTATTAGTAAGGGAAAGTTGTGAGGTAGATCTTGATGAACATTCAATAAAATTGTTTTTTAAGGGGATTTCTGTAGCTGGTCCTGGAGATTCTGGATGCAGAATATCAGGAATTGGAGTGGTTATGGAGAGAGCAGAAAGTGCTCCTCCTATTCAAATCCAGAAAAAGCTTGATTTTTATGTGGAAGAGTTTGTGGCAGATTATTTGGCTTTGATGGATGGATTGTTGGAAGCTGTGAAAAACAAGATTAGAAATGTTTATGCCTTTACTGACTCAGAGATATTATATCAACAGGTGAGAAGTCTGTTCTTTGCAAGATATGTGTATCTCAATGTTCTCTTTTTGGGCTCTTGCTTAATTCAATTTGCAATTGGATATGGGCAAATCTTTCTTTATGGAATTTTATCAGTTGAAATGAACTGTAAAATTCCAGGTTTCTTGGTTCTTTTAACCAAAAAATTTAGATGCCGAGTCTATTTTCTTTTCTTTTGTTTGGTAAGTCAATTGATTTTATCGATAATACACTGAGACGTTGTTCTTTTACAAAGTAGATGTCGAGTCTGATCTTGATGCTCAATTTTTATGCGGCTACAGGGTATTTTGGTTTTATTGCAATATTTTCCTACATGAAGAACAGATTATCTAACTATCCTTTTTCTACAAAATCTCAATTGATACTACTACTTTCTGGATGTGAAATGTATTAAGGGTGACATTGATTTCAGTTGCTGTAAATTTGCTTCGGGCTATTAATAGTAAAAAATTGCTCTGGGGTATTAGCATTTGTTTTAATTTACGTTGTTTTAATAGTAAATAATTTGGTCAGATTATGCATGAAGAGAGCCTTGATAATCCGCTTCTCTTGGCATTGCGGCAAAGGATTCTGGATCATGCTGATGATCTGGAGGCTTTTGTTCTGAAGCTTGTCCCAAGTACTGGTCTGGCAAAGGCGTTGGACTTGGCGAAAGTAGCAATAGGGGTTGTCTCTTCCCATCTCGAAGGAGATGAATCAACTGAGAATTGTCCAATATGCTGCGAGGATAGACTGCTACTGATGATGAGCACATTAAAATGTACCCACAAATTCTGTTCTCACTGCATGAGAACTTATGTTGAGGGTAAAGTTCAATCTGGTCAAGTCCCCATTAGGTGCCCTCAGCTAAAATGCAAGTACTTAATCTCTGCCACTGAATGTATATCTTTTCTCCCACTTAACTCCTATGAATCTTTGGTGAGAGCTCTTGAAGAAGCAAATTCTCTCAACTCGGACAAACTTTACTGCCCCTATCCAAATTGTTCTGTTCTTTTGGATCCTCATGAATGTTTGTCAACTCGGGCTAGTTCATCAAGCCAGTCAGAGGATAGTTGTGTGGAATGCCCAGTTTGTCAGAGGTTCATGTGTGTGGATTGTAGGGTCCCGTGGCATTCTTCAATAACATGTGAAGTCTATCAAAATCTCCCTTTGGAGGAGAGGGAAGCTGGTGACATAACTTTGCATCGCCTGGCACAGAATAAAAGATGGAGGCGCTGTTCACAGTGCCGGAGGATGATTGAGCTCGCACATGGATGCTATCATATGACATGCTGGTGAGTATATTTGGTTCCTTCATACTTTTGATGTTTCAGAGTCCTATAAAGGGCTTTTAATGCATTTCATATTCTGATTTTAGAAACTAAATTTTGTTTGTCGTATCATATACTGGGTCGATTGGTATATGATTAGATTTTCTTGAAAAACGGATGTTAGGCATTTCGGAACACAAGCTCTAAGTGCTAGGTACTCGTAAAAGCTTAGTCTTGCATTTTATATGCATCTCCTCCAAATGCCTGCAAAATGTAAAGCATATGATAATCAAAGTTACTTGTGGGATATGATGTAATAGGATGCCTATCTTGTTTTGGTGCAAATTAATTACTGGTTTATCACGCCTTACCCAATCTACAATGAGCTGATATCTCCTTACCCCCTGATGTTAATCTTTCTACACATTGTCCACTATTAAAGCTTATTCTTCATTAGCATAGAAATGATTTGAATCTTTAGTTGACTTATTGGAAAAGAAAATGTTATACATATATACATGTATATTAGTAGGTCAATCATCCTTCTGCAACTTTTTCTTACCCTCAAAGGCTTGCATGGACAATTTTGCCCAACGTGTCTAACCGACCAGATCAGCCTTTTCTTTGAGCTTTGAAGTTTCCGATATAATAAAACATCATATAAATGAGTACTAGGTTGTTCGGAGGTCATTCTTTCCATTTTACAGTTATCCAATACGGGGAGGGGTTGGGAGGGGGGAGACACGCCCCAAAGTATTGGCTGGTCTGAAATAGCTGAAGGCAGAGTCTACAACACTGAGTGAGAAGCTTGGAGATTGAAGTACAAGATTTCCCTCTCTGTGCATTGTAGTTCAAATATGATTTTAAGAAACAGAATCTACTAGCTTGACGCAACTGAAGGCTATTTACACCAGAACAAGCCGGAAGCTTCTAGTCTACAAGTGACTTTAGTAGTTTCGATGTCAGTGTTATCTAATATAGTTACTTTGGTATTTCTCACACACATTTATACAAAACTTGCATTTATTAAGCATATGAACAAGGATTCCACTATTGAAAGAATAGATTTTCAAATGGATTGCCTGGTAGAACAGTGCTGTCAGCGGCTGCTATTGTTAAGGAAATGCTTATGGAGCAATTAGCCAAACTTGACGACAAGGTCATCTTAGGGGAAGACTACTTTTATAATCTTGGAGATGGATTAATTCTGCACTCGTGTTATCATCAATTAATAATAAGGTCTTACTGTAACTTTAGCAACTTTAGTAGTTGAAGCTGAGGGACCAAAACCAATAACTAGGTTAGTAAAATTAGGTTGCAACTGTTATAAAAAAATTTAGGTTTTAAGTAACTTGGGCACCAGCAATTAGCTTATTAGAGCTTTTGAAAACTGGTGTGTATCGCTTGAGAGAACAGTTCGAATCATAACTGATAAAGCTTTACCTGTTCATTCCAGTACAAGAATTAGCTGTGCTAATTTGGCCAAATTATTGGTTGTCTCCAGCAGCACTAGGTGGAAAAACACACAAGGAAAGCTGGGTCAAGCAAATAGCATATTTGTGTTAGACCCTGACGGTCTAGGTTGATGGTTCTCATTGGATCTAGAAATACTCACTCAAACAGAAATTCTTAAGTTTAAGAAAAATCAATTGTCCATGACTTCTATAGATCTTTCTTCTTGGTTACATATCTGAATCAGTCAGCAAGGCTGTTTGCCTGCCTTATCAAGCAGATGCTTACTAATTTAAAATCCTATGCCCTTTTGTCATTTGAAACTTGTTGAATACGGTATATATTCTGCTGAAATGGAAGTTTGTGGATCAATGATAAGTATTGACAACTTTTGAAAACTGGCAGGTGCGGGCATGAATTCTGTTATTCTTGTGGTGCGGAATACAGGGACGGCCAGCAGACTTGTCAATGTGCATTCTGGGATGAGGATTATACGCAAGATTTGGTAACTCAACCGGCGCAGCAGTTTGAGCAATGGGCGTGGGACTCATTCGAGTCGCTGCCTATGATGATGGATGCATATTCAGATGAAGAGAGATCTCAGCTGGCTTTGATCCAGAGATTTCTTGCTGGTGGATTCAGTCTAACGGACCACCAAGCTTACCAATCCCCGCCACGTTGTACAGATTCTTATGTTGATGCCATGAAGGATCTCCATCAGCTTCCATGGCTCGAACGATTCGTGTCGGTGATAAGTGACAATTACTACGAAGAACATATCCAGTGAAGTATAGAAATTTGAAACCATTTAGCATTTGAAAAACACTTTCATATGGGAGATAAATGAGTATCTCACTCGCAAAACTCCTTGATAGTTTAAGCAAATAGGCCCTGCATAATGTCCTCTTTCATTTGTTCACGTGCTAAAAGAGCCGTTTGGCCTTTTCCCTCCTCCTCTTTCCATCCCAATTGTGTGATGTATGGGAAGTTATAAGAAACTTCCTCTTAAAAGAACACTGATGAGCAAAACAGCATAAATCGAAGGAGACATTCATACAAAAGAACTGATTCTTGTAGGGACTGGTGATTAAGTACTTCGTATGATCCGTGACCTCTAATTTTAGCGAGTTTATGTTTATACTATCAGGTTAAGTAGACCTACAAGTTTGATATGGTAATCCTGAAATTAAAGTATTAACCTCTAAACTGCATTGAAGGTGTAATGCTTCAGTGTATATTACTTGATCTCGATTTTGGTTTAGTAGTCTAATCAGGTTAAATGAGATTTCCCTTCAGCTTTTGGACTGATTATGTGATTATCACATTATACTAACAATGTTTTACTGTTAGGCAATCGCCTGTCAAGAAACTGTTGCAATAGGTGGCTTTTCACTTGGTTTTGAACAAGTTAGATGTCAGCCAGCTAACAATATTTTGTTTGAGAAGTTTACTAAGATGTCAAAGAGCTAAATTGCAACAGAAACAGATAACAAAATGTTGGACCTTATAGTATGGATGGCAAAAACGAAAGATTTATAGTCACATGAGCATTCTCTATTAATTTCCGTAGCCTAAACATTTGTAGGCAAAATGCAGCACTCTAAACAACATAGTAGATAACAAAGTGTCACCATAAAGAGTACAATGACAAAGGACCAAAAAGCCTATAGTGAACCTGCTAAACATTATAGAAAAATTAAGTCACGAAATCAAAGTGAGACATCAAAATATACTTTAAACTTGTTCGAGCCTCGCCACATCAAGAAATTTGAAATTCCTTTGTACGAGTTGTTAACATGTTGTATTACCTATTTCTACAATATTAGGATATTTATTTATTACCGCTATCATATAAAATGTGAAATTGATTTTTGGATAAAATTAAAACTTAAAAAATTGGATTTTCCTTTTTCCAAAAGTTTACTTGAGACAAGTTCGTCTATAAATTCATGTACAGGAAAGCTTAGTTTAATACTACTATATTTCAGACATCGCATATTCGGTTACACTAAGACTTCTGTTTCTTGTTATTTTCACTCCGTGCTTGTACTATGTTCGTGTAACATACCGATAGTCAAAGGAAACACGATGATGTAACCATATTGCAAAATTTTCTGCACAAAATTGAAGAAGACTAAAAAACAGAAGAGGATGAGCATATTTTAAGCTTAGCTCAAATGAAATTAAGCGTGATTAGCAACCAAGCAACAATTATGTATTTGTAAAACTCACTATTAACAATCATAGACATAAACATTGTCCCCACATGGATGGTAGAGCGGGGTGTAGGAATCGATTATTTCAAAAAGAAAAATTGGGAGAAATCCAAGTTTGTTTGTTTGTTAAGAAAAATGTGCAATGATTTTCTCTTTGGTAGACTAATGCAGACATTACTCTCTTTTCCTCCTACCATAATTCAAAGTTAACATACCAATCGAGCTTTTCGTAAATCACTCATCATTTCACATGATCCCCCTAAGGTAATAGTGTAATTATTTCCCTTACAGCCCCTTCCCCATTATACACTCGATTTATCTTATACTGAACTGATGGTATTGCTAGAACAAAATGATTGCTCTTTTCACTTTTAGATCGTGTCAGAAACTATTTATATTTGGTAGCTGAAAATGTGTATAAAAATTGTATAATCTTTATATATAACATATAAAATGTATGTATATATATATATATATATATATATATATATATATATAAAATAAACTGACTATTATTTTTAGAGTGACTATATAGTGTCATGTTTTCATAATTAATTCAATTCATGTATCATCGGTATCGCATACACCACCAAATATAACTATCATTCTGATTTATTTATATATATAATAAACAGAATTGGGCTAAGACCGAATAATTCCTGGACCAGATAATTAGCCGCCAAAAACGTGGACAACTCAAAGGTGAACAAAATGGAAGCTGAAAACTAAAAAGAACCAATAGCAAAGAGTAATGGTGTAATCTGGGTCGGGCCTGGGCCAAACGGGTCCAGGCGGGCTTGGATTAGGCGGGTCCAGGCCAAACGGTCCTAATGGGTGGAACCGGCCCGCTGTGGACCTAAGCCTACATGGGCCCGGGCTAAGTGGGTCGGGCCCACGGGCCCAAACGGACCTAAACGTTCCGGGCTGTTTTTTTAATTTTTTTTATCTAAGGCAATTTCTTGTAAATCTTGTGACATAAATCTTGTAATTCAAATTTAAAACACAAAAATAGTAAAAAGATATTCAAACTTGCACTAAAAAATCCAAACGACTAGTTTTTGAAATTATAGTCGTTGGCTATTTTTAATTTTTTTTTTTTTTTATGTAATTATATTATATTATCTAAGGCAATTTATTGTAAATTGTATTATATAATTATGACTTATGTCTTGTAATTCAAGTTTAAACAAAAAAAAATGTAAACAAAATTCAAGGAAATTGTCTTATAATTTTTATTAATACGACATTTAAAAAATGACAATATCTTTCTTAGTCTTCTTCCCCTCAATGGAACGAGCACAACAAGGTACTAATACCACCATTAAAAGGAAAAAAAACTAATCAAGATGTGCCAAAATACAAGTTACATATTAATCTACATATTATCTCTAACAAATTTCATAAATCCTTCAAGGTTTGGAGGAATTTCCGTTGGTGGTGGCGGAAAAGAAGCTTGTTCATCACCGCTTCCGGGCGAAGCAACATCCTCCGCAAGTTCCGCTAGCATTTCTTCATAAGCTTCGTATATCTCCGGTTGTGATTCAAGTAGTCCAAAATTTCTTCTTTCTGAACAGATCTAATCTCTAAAGAGGATTGATTTTTCCAAGCTCTCCCTCATAGACGCTCTATGATCACCGATTTGAAGTCTTGCTTGATTGAAAGCGCTCTCCGATGCCACTGCCGAAGCTTGAATACTTAAGATATCTCGAGCCATCCTTGAAAGGACCGGATAGTGTTTTTCTTTGTCCTTACACCATTCCAAAACTTTGAAGGTGCCGTCGAGATTCTCTATTTCAAGTCCCTGCGACAAATAAACTTGAAGCTCATTTAGTTGTGAACTATCACTAATATTATCACCTTGAGATCCCCTGAACCCCGTCCAAGAACTAAGTGATTTTAGTCCCGCAGATCTTTTAGATGACTGCGAGCTAGACGAAGTAGGAGTTGGAACATCTGGTCTAGCATGATCTAATGCAACTTGATAAGCATTATAAATTGTTTGAGCATTTATTTTAATTGAGGCTTTTTCATCTATAAGTGTATCATATTCCTCAGTTGAAAGTGGTAAAGCATTATAAATTTGAGTATACCAATAGTGAGGACCTCCTAATTTCATGGTAGGATTTAACATGGCTGCAACACCATAAAGAGGGGGGATAGGAAAAAAATATTTTTTAAACTTATCTTTCATATCATCAATAGCACATTGGTAAACTATCCCACCCTCTGAAAATTGAGTAAATAATTCTGCAAGTGATGAAATATAAACTAAACAGTTAGAAATAGTAGCATAATATTGCCCAGATAATTCATTTGTAGCAACATGAAAATGTTCTAAAAAATCTAGAAGAATTTTAACATTAGCCCAATCTTGATTTGTAAGGTGCTCATCATCATCATCATCATCATCATCACCACCTACACGAGCATTATAGGTTGCACTTATTGGGTTTCTATATTCATATGCAACAACTAAGCTTTCATACAAGTAATTCCATCTAGTTGGACAAGGTTTAGGAGCCTTTCTTTCTCTAAGGCCAAATTCATCATATTTTTTATAATATTCTCTAACTCTACTTCTACGGTTTGAATAAAAAAGCCAATGAAGAGCGAATTTAACCTTTGCAATTTCAACATTTAAAGTTTTCAGACCATCACCGACGATTAAATGGTAAATATGACAAATACATCTAACATGAAAAATATTACTAAATGCAGGACTTAGTGTAGTTGTAAGAAAACCTATAACATTAGTGTTACTAGAAGCATTATCCATTGAAATTAACATTATTTTATCTCTAATGCAAAAATATCTACAAATATCTGCAACTGTCTTAGCAATAAACTTATCTGTGTGACTTGAAGTAATTATTCTATAGGCAATAATGCGTTTTTGCATTATCCAGTCCTGATCAATCCAATGAGTGGTAACAGTAAGATAATCGCAGTCATTACCACGCATACCAATATCAGTAGTAATAGAAACACGATTACTACTATGAGTAAATAAATAACGCAAATATTGTTCATATTCATGTTTATATTTATAAATATCAGCCTTTACGGTTGTGCGAGGCCATCCTTTAAAAGTAGGATTATAAATTCTTCTAATATAATGGAAAAAGTGAGAGTTAGAGGGAAAACTATATGGTCAGCACATAACAGTAACCATTTTTGCCAATTCTTCACGATCTTTATTTGGATCGTAATACAAAATTCCACCGGTAACAGTGTTAATTCCCGGTTTAACTAGATTTGAACCGGTACTAGTGTTAATTCCGTGGGTACCTACACTTGTTCCCTCTTGCCTAACTTTCATTTGAAGTAATCTAGTTTTATCATTAGGGTGTTTCATTATGTGTCTGGTCAAACTACCCATACCGCCACGGTCTCCAGTAAATTTATGAGACATCAAGACGCCACAAGTTTTACACTTAGCCTTATTTTGATCTCTTAGTTGAGTAAAAAAGTGCCAAACAAGAGATGTTTCGGACCGTTTAGAAGGTTTCCTATTAAAAGTAGGGGTTACTATAGGAGGGTCAGCCGGGGCATCATTTGGATTATTATCAGTTTGGTTAGCAACAGGACTAGTAGGTGTATCATCTAAATCTGGTTGCGTTTTATCTAAATCAACATTTTCCTCTGGAATACCATAAAGATAATTCATATATTCATCATTTAATTGTGAACCTGGTGTAAGATCATGTATAATTTGACTATCAGTAAATTGAAAACAAGGGTTATCACTATCAAGAATAACAGGTGGAGGAGGACGGGTAGCAGGTCTAGGTCGGGGAGCCGGGGGAGTAGTAGTAGCTTGCCTACTAGATTCACCAATTTTAGCTTTTCCCCTACCACCAAACTTTTTCTCAAAGAAAAGTCCATATTAATTATAAGGAAAACAAATTAAGCAAACAAAACTATAATATTAAAACTTACGAGTTAGAACGAGTTTACCGAATTGACGAACAACTTCTTGAAAATTGTATAATGTTGAAGACTTGAATACTTCAAGTCACCAACTTCACAATTTTTCACAAATTGTAATAATAAAGTAAGCAATTACAGAAGAAAATTAGAGAGAGATTGATGATTTTGTGAGTAAAAATGAAAGAATGGGGGGTATTTATAGTTGAGAATAGGGAAAAAGTATAATTATAAAAAGTTTGGGGGCCAAATGGCTATTTTAAAAAAAGACAAACGGCTAAAATTAAAGGGCCAACGACTAGATTTTAAAATTCTGACCGTTGGCCATTTTTTAAATTAAATTTTAAAAAAAAAATTGTCGTGGGGCCCGTAAGGCCCGTTTGAACCGGCCCAGGCCCGCCTACCGGTCCCGGGCTAAACAGGCCCGGGCTCATGGTCCCTCCCCTAGGCCCATCCCATATGGGCTCACAGGTCCGTCTAGATCGGACCCGCCACGGGACGACCCGTTTAGCCCACAAGCCCATATGGGCCGCGAGCCCGGTCCGGTCCCGCGTCATGCCCGGCCCACCTGCCAGCCTTAGCAAAGAGGCCAAGTACAGGTACTGCAATAAGCCAATAACCATATCTACCAGATTATCACCAACCACCTAACATTAACTTCTGCCATTGAATGCGTTTGATTACTGAAGATTTTAAAATGCATCGAAAGAAGTAAAATGATGTACTAATTATTTTGTCACTAACAGACTAGACGATAGACAGACGAATCCCTAACTAAAGTGTTGTCATTTGAACTCAAACACAAAAATTGATGAAAAATCAACTGATGATCAATTTATATATATCGCATAGGTTGAACGCGCTATACCTTAACAACACATTTGTTCGTTAAGGTATAGCGCATACAAGATACAACTCATGCGCTATACTTGAATTTTACTGACCCACTAATAATTGAGGGTATAATGCATGCATTTATAGCGCTACATATATAGCACGTACAATGAATGCGCTATACCCTCAATTATTGTACCGTCGCATTAATTTTTTGCTTATTTAAGGAGTTTCATTGTTTCGTTAAAAATTCATTTAGGATTCTTCAGGCCTTTTGCATCATTTTTTATTTTCTTCTATTACTCATTCCGAAATATTTGCTTGCTTAACTTTTTTTGTATTTTGTCATAATGTCCGAACAACGAAAAAATTAGGGTTGCATTGTATTGGGGTGGGTGAGGTTGTCGCTCAGTATGCTATAATTGTTCTCCACAATGTATTGTGAAGTTTTCACTTACAATGGAGTATGATAGATTGATTTCGTTGTTATGTAAAAAATGAGTGTGAGAAAAAGTTTGATTTATATTAAAGTAATCGGAAGATGTCCATAATTTGTTACTCCGCAAGAGGTTGCTTGTTATGCTGAGTTTAACAACAAAGACGATGAAACTCTGATCGATTTTTTGAGGACTCCGGATGAACACCGGGAACTTCTTGTGATAAAAATGTTGGAAATGTACGTCAAGTCTGAAGACGTTCGCAATATTGAGGTTTCGAAAAATAGAGATAACCCTCAATCATCGGATGGTTTATTTGGAGCGGGTTTATCCGAACAAGTTTCGTTGAAAGAGTTTTGCCAGATCTAAGCTTATCTCCACGGGCGAATGAGGAGCGATGACATAATTTCTCCCCAATTTTACATAATTCATAAGCCGAGTGGTAAATTTTAATTTTTCTTTGTATTATTATACTTTCTTTTATGTATTATATTTGTATTAATACTCATATATTCCAAAGGGGATACAGGCTTAATATGAATTTTACAAGTTATGAACCAACAGACAGTTAGAATATGCTCAGTTTTGGTATTTTGGATCATGTGGTCCATCTGGGAGTCATCAACAATAGGATAATGTGCATCATTGGATATCAACAGATTATGATTTGTAAGTTAAGTGGTAAAGTTTATATATAATGTTTGGATGAATTTGAGAAACTCCTTATTTTATTGGTTATGCAGTGAAAACGAGCAACTTGAAGGTCATGTCCTTACTCAATTGCCCGAAGACCATATATTTAATCAGGATTTGGTAGACGCACAGAGTCAGGAAGATGATAGTGATTATGAAAATAATGCTGAAGAGTCTGTAGATGACACACCCTTCCCTGATGAAGGTGATGATGATGAGAATGAGAATGAGAATGAGAATGAGCAACCTGATTTTCAGAGGGAGCATGATGTCACCAATGGACATGCTCCATATATGCAGACTTCACCTCCCGTTAGACCCGGAGTATATGAGTCATATGTGCCCTTTCATTCAAGGAGGATTCCGTACCTAGATCAGTTGCCAAGTATGCCAGATGTGGATGCCCTCACAGGGGATCTTGACGATATTTGGACAACAATGTGGAATGAATCTAGACCAATTGTGCTGTCAAAGAATATATTTTTTGCTGATAAAGCGCGCCTAGGCAGCGCGGTGCGAATGTACAACATAAAAGAGTTTCATGAGATTGAGGTTCATGAGGCATCTCCAGAAGTATACAAGGTTATTTGTCGTAGATGGTTTCAAGGTTGTACATGGATGCTGCATACGAGAAAGTTGAAAATAAATATGTGGATTATGGGAAAATACATTGCACCCATACTTGTGATATGGACACATTCAGTGTGAATCATTTTAGCTTGAATGTTGACTTGATTTCTCTTGTCTTGATTCTACACATTGAATCGTCCATAAGGTACAACATTAAAGAGTGTATAACATCTGTCCACTAGGTATATGGATGTACCATTATAAAAAGAAAGGCATTTCTCGGGCGTAAACGTGTGTTTGAGATTGTTTATGGTAACTGGGATAAGTCCTTTGCCGCTATACCCATGTGCATGGCTGCATTGCAACACTTTAACCCTGGGACTGTTGTTAAATAGAAGCTTGAGCGGAGTCCGGGAATACAAGAATTTATATTCAAATATGTGTTCTGGGCATATAAACTAGCCATTGATGGTTTTGTGCATTGTCTGCCAGTAATATCCATAGACGGTACTCATGTCTATGGAAAATATGATATTAAATTGTTGATCGCAGTTGCAGTAGATGCTAATGGAAGCATATTTCCCCTCGCATTTTCTATTTGTGCAAATGAAAGCCAAAAGACTTGGACATTATTCATATAAAAAATACTACAAACTTCATATTAAATAATATTGAGTCTATTTTATTCGTAATGATTTGTTTGTAAAATGTCATATTTTGCTCAAAATTTTCGGTAGCGTCTTTTTAGTAATGTCAACTGATTATTTTATGACTCATATCTAATAGTTGATAATTATCTACTTATACATTAAATCCATTATTAAGTACTCTAACTGAGTTTGTTAAAGAGAGCACGTAGTTTTTATTCTAGACTACGGAATCTTAAAGAACACTAAAGCCACACTACTCTAAATGACCATAATCAACTACTATAAACTAAAATTTATTATCAATTTTATTATGTTAAAGGGCACTACATAATAATCAAAGGTACAACATAACATTAAAGGGCACTACATAATAATCAAAGGTACAACATAACACTAAAGGGAACTAAAAAATAATAAAGTCACATATTAATATACGTACAACACTAAAATCACATATAACACTAATTATAATAAAATAATAAAATTTTTAATAATTTTTAGCGCATAAATAAACTAATCCGGATAAAAAATAAAAAAATCATTATATCACAAAACGATCACGAAAAACATACAATACAGTAAAAATAACTAATAAGAACTTTATATACGTGGGTTTTACCAAAAAGTAAGTCGGAATACCTCGATTTACAATTTTTTGAACTGGGAAAATTGATGATTTGGGAGCCGAAACGAGCAATAGACGAAATACATTACACTACAATGCCTTGGATCCGGTGTTAGCTCAAATACCGAGGGGGCCCGATTTTTGGGGGACGGGTGGGCTCCAATATAGCTTTAAAGCTTTAAAAATGGTGGTGGTGGGTGGGGGAGCGTTCTTTTTGTTCTGTCGCGAGGAAGAAGAGTATAGCGCATTCAACCCATGCGATATATATCAGTTGATTTTTTCACCTAATTTTTATAGTTTGAATAAAAAATAGCACACTTTGGTTCCGGTCCACCTCGAACATGAAACTATCTTTCTCTCTTTTTTATTCCAACTTTATGAGAATAACCGAAATCACTTTAGTTTCGAACTAAAGCAAGAATCAAATGAATTTGTTTTCAAAAAGTGTTAGATTGTTCATAAAAAGAATTCCGAAACATTTTGTCAACCAAACACCATTATAGAAGTGTTTCTTCGATCTTTGCAAAAGTTGAGAAACTATTTTGAAAGTGCTTTTCAGTCTTTTCCAAAAACTCAAAAACTTTTCTCAAATGGCATTCCGGTTTTCGAAACAAAATGCTGTACCTAAACAACAGATAGCAACCAGAAATTCGGCGGTCAACAGAATCTAAACTCCGCAACATAAACTAATTACAGGTCTACAGGATGTGAAAAACATACGATGGATGCAATTGGAGCTAAAAGTTAGGCTCACTTGAATAATATACTATTGCCATCTATCACGGGCTGTCCGACGAATTTTTTGGCCTAAAGTTAAATTTTAGAAGGGACTTTAACTTTTTTTATTGATTTATTTGAAATCTATTTTTCTAGATTATTTAAATACAAAATTATTAATAATTTTCTTATAATCAATTTCTAATCTTTCTCAATTGACAGTATAACTAATCCATTGAATATTAGGTAAGATTTTATCAATTCTAATTTTAAAAAACTTCTTTCTACTGAAGCAACGGTAACATGAATTATTAACATTATTCTATAAGCAATATAGATGTCACGACCCAAAATCCTAATCGAGGTCGTGATGACGCCCAACAGCGGGGTCAGGCAAGCCGACTCTTCATTTACTAAAGGTTCCTTCTTATTAGATTAAACACTTTAAAATATACTCAGTTTTTAAAAGTTAAAACATGATTTGACAAGGATAAATAGCCAGTTTTAATCAAACAGTCATGAAGAGGAATGAGCCAAAAAATATATATATATACAGACCCGTAAACTAAAATAACAACTGCGTGTGTGCCAGGAACTAGTGTCACAAGTCCTACGGGCATACTAACAGAATATACAAAACATAATATACAATCTCACTGCCTGAAAGGAATAGACAGGAAATAAGCAAAAGAAAACTCGAAGGTGCTGCCGAGGATCGTCAGGAGAAGCAGCTCACCGTAAAGTCGGGTCCAACTAAGATCAGAATCGAGATCCGGTCTGATAACCAGATGCACCACCCTCAAAACCTGTACAATTAAGTACAGAGTGCAACATGAGTACATAAACAAATATGTGCCTAGTGAGTATCCCGCCTAACCTCGAAGAGGTAGTGACGAGACGTCGACTTGACACTCACTAAGGTCCAATAAAATAATTAGCAATATATAATATCAGTAACAGACGTACAAGGATGATAAAAGCAGTAACATTCAGAATAACAATGATTCAAATAAATACTGAAAGTAAATATACAATTTCTATCTCATTATTCTTTCCTTTCCTTTAAAAATTTATCTGAACACTCAAAATCCATAACAGAATTCTTAACAATTTAACATGCGCATACAGGATAAGGACAACCGGCCTGAGCCATCATAATGATCATATCTGTGCACTGCCGAGGGTCGAACGACCCGAACCATAATATGTATATATCTTTCAATCTCGTCGTGGCATACGGCCCGCTCCCATGAGAGTGGGGGAAACAACACTCCGCTCGCGGAATGTAAATTGCGAAGCGGTCACATGCACACACAATCCACACATTTATTATTTATCATTTACTTTTCGTGAAAAATTCCTTAAAAATTACTTAAATTCTATGATCTCAGGAAAACAAGCCGCATATAACATTAACTCACTGAGCATATAATACATTTCAAGGAAAACATAAAACGTGGTGTGAGCCTAGCTACCCGAACATAACAATAATAGCCGCTATGTACGGACTCTCGTCACCTTGTACGTACGTAGCCCCCACAGTTATCACATATAGCATTTAAATCACCTAGGGGGACAGTTCCCCCTTACAAGGTTAGAAAGGAGACTCACCTCGCGTCGCACCTACTCCCCGGGTCAAGAATGCGCCGAAACCCCGAACTTGACACCCACGGATTTGAAACTATCCAAATGTTGTATAAATATGTCAATTTATATTCAAAGCAGGGAATTCTCCTATTACTTAGCCAAATTCACCATTCTTGAAGAAATTCTAAAATCCAACCCCGGGCCCGCATGCTCGGATTCTAAAAATTCTCGAAGGAAACACTCATCCGTAGCCTAAGGATCATTAATATATGATTTTTACTTGATTTCATTGCTAATTCACGGGTAAATTCTCAAATTATCGAAAGCCCTAGGTTACTACCCAATTCTTGATTTTTCACTAATTATGTGATTAAACTTAACTAGGAATTCATGCATGAAGCTAATATTAGAGTAGAATTTACTTACCTTCAATAACCAAGTCGTTTTCCCCTCTAAAATGGTGGAAATCTCCCCAAGGAAGAAGAAGGATATAAGGAAAATGAGTTGAATCCTGTGTATAAAAATACACTGTCTGAACAGTATTTCCGTACCTGCGGCTCGAGGACTGCACATGCGGTCTTGCACCTGCGAGCCAAGGCTCGCACCTGTGGAAATGGACGAGGAAGGTGGAGACCGAACCTGCGGCTCCGCTCCTGCGGAACTTTGTCCGCACCTGCGAGAAACGGCCTGCCCACTGGGGGTCGCACCTGCGACTGGGCAACCGCACCTGCGATCACACCAGAACAGGTTCACCAACAACTATTTCAGCTGGTTTTTGGCCTCGTGTGGTGTCCGGGAGGCACCTGGGCCCACCCGAGCCCCCCTCCAAATATACCAACAAGTTCCAAATCATAATACAGACTCGCTCGAGCCTTCGGAACACCCAAAACAACGCTAAAACTCAAAATCACACCTCAAAACCCCTAGAACCAAACTTAGGAACTTTAAGTTTTCTTGACTTCGTAACAACGCGCCGAACCGACCTATACTACTCGGAATGACACCAAATTTTGCAGGCAATTCATAAATGACATAACGGAACTATTCCCGATCTCGGAATTCCGTTCGGACCTCGATAACACAAAACACGTCCCAAACCACAATATGAACATAAGGAACTTCTTATTTCAATACTGGGTGTTGAAACGCTCCCGGGTCATCCAAACCCATTTCGAACATACGCCCAAGTCCGAAATCATCATACGAAGCTACCGGAACCGTCGAAACTCGATTCCGGGGTCGTTTACCCAAAATATTGACCGAAGTCAAACTTGACCTTAAATGCCAACCTTAAGGAACCAAGTGTTCCTATAGCACTCTAAACGCTTCCGAATCCCGGACCACCCGCCCCCGCAAGTCATAAATCACAATAAGTCGCTATGGGAAGTTTCATTTAGGGGAACGGGGCCCGATAACGCGAAACGACCGGTCGGGTCGTTACAATAGACATTTGGAAAATAAAATCTTTTTATTTGATTGAGTATATCAATTAAACTGTTATCTTCTAATTTTATTATTTTTCTTAACACTTTTAATTAAAAAAAAATATAAGTCATCAATATCGAATTGATTATTATGCTTTAAGGAACATTCCAGATTAAGACAATATTTTTTCAAATTCCCATCATCTAACTATCTCAATTTTTTAACGCTAAATAAAAAATCAAAAATATTTTTATATGCTTCGAATTGTTTAAATATATTTTGAAGTAAAAAAATAGCGTCATCTACTATGTATAAAAAGTAATCAACTCTAAAAGACTTTTCGAGAGATTTTGAGATTTCACTATAATTTCGAGAAATTCTGAGATTTCACTATCAACGTTCTTATCAACTTATTACTTCCAATATATTACACGATTTTTACGAAATTCGGGTTCGATATTCATTTCAAATAAATTTTTTTTGACAGAAATCATAGCAGTTGCAAATCCTTATTCTTTATACTAGTAGTCGTACCCGCGCGATGCACGGTCAGTATTTTAATTTTTTTTAATAAATTAAATTGTTTGTTTGAACAAATTAGATCGTATTGCTTTAATAAATTTCAATTGTCATCTTATTTATCAGTGTGATATACCCAATAATAAAATCTGCGTATATAGTCATTAAATAACTTTTCTGTTCTATATTTTTCTTGATTCTATTATCCAATGTTTAGTATTTTTACATTGTTAATAGAAGATATATATTTTTTATTACTCTTGAAATATTATTTTATTTTAAATTTTATCCTATTGTTTACTCTCCAATTTGAATAAATATTTTTTAAAATTTTCTTTTTTTATCATAAATATTTTATTTTATTATTTTATAGATATTTAAATTTAAAGTAATAATGAATAACTAATTATCATCTAATATAATTAACTATTAACTACCTATGTCATGTTACTTTTTTCTAGGCTGCCACTTGGCTAAAGGAGGGGGCCTTTTCCTCTCTTTTTAATAATATATAGATATTATCCAATATTTAGTATTATTGCATTGTTAATAGAAACTTTTATTAGCATATTACTTTATTTAACTTTTTGTATGCTACTTTCTTTTTATTATATAATAGAATATATATATTTTTATTTTATATTTTATTCTATTATTCTCAATAATATTTTATGAATAAATAAATTTTTATTTTTAAAAAGAAAAACAAAAATTATTAAAAAACAAAGAAATTTTGAATTGGCATTTTTTTTGTAATTTTACTTTTTTATTTTAAAATAATTTAAAAACACCAACATGAAACTACTCTCCAATTTGAATGAAAAATATTGTTTTTTAATTTTCTCCTTTTATTATAAAATATTTATTTTATTATTTTGTATATATTTAAATTATAAACAATAACCAATAACTAGTGATTAACTAAATAATTAATTATTAACTACTTATGCCATATGACTTTTTTCTAGGCTACCACTTGATTCAATGAGATGTCTTTTTCCTCTCCTGTTAATAATATATAATTTTTTTATTTATCATAATTTTAGTCTTTTTATTTTAAAATAATTTAAAAACTTCAGCTTGAAACTACTCTCCAATTTGAATGATAATTTTTTTAATTTTTGTTTTTATAATAAAATATTTTATTTTATTATTTTGTAGATATTTAATTAAAAAAATAATAAATAACTAATTACTAACTAAATAACTAATTATTAATTTTTTTTGCCATGTGGTGTTTTTCTTATTAACTACTTATGCCATGGGGCATTATCCTAGGCTTCCACTTGGCTAAAGAAGAGTGTTTTTTCCTCTCTTTTTAGTAATATATAGATATAGATATTATCCAATATGTAGGATTATTACATTGTTAATAGAAACTTTTATTAGTATATTAATTTATTCAAATTTTTGTTTGCTACTTTCTTTTTATAATATAATCGAAGATACATATTTTTTTATTTAATATTTTATTCTATTATTCTCTATAATATTTTCTGAATAAATAACTTTTCATTTTTAAAAATTAAAATTAAAATTATTTAAAAAAGAAAATAAATTTAAATTGTAAGTTTTTTATTTTTTTTATTTTAGTTTTTTATTTTAAAATAATTTTAAAACTCCAACTTGAAACTAATTTCCAATTTGAATGGACACCTTTTTTAATTTTTGTTTTTTATTATAAAATATTTTATTTTATTATTAAAACAATAATCAATTACTAATTATTAACTAAATAACTAACTATTAACTACTTATGCCAGGTGTCTTTTTTTAGGCCGCCACTTGGCTAAAGAAGAGGGTGTTTTTTCTCTCCTTTTAATAATATATAGATAGATAATTTTAAAATTTCAATTTGAAACTATTCCCCGACTTGAATAGGTAGTTTATTGTATTATTAATGTTTTCGGTTTTTTACTGTAGCTAATTTAATTTTTTTTTATTTTTCATTTTTTAATTTTAAAATAACTTTAAAACTCCAACTTGAACTATTCCCCAATTTGAATGAGTAGTTATTTTTTTCTTTTATATATTTGGTTTTTTTAATATAGCTAATTATAAGATCTCTATATTATTAATTCAAATAGAGTAACCAATTAATTCAAAATTTAAAATAATTTTTTTAGTTAAAAAGGTAGTTTATTTTGTCTTAATAATGACACTTGACCTTTTTGTAGTTATGCCACTTGTCTAAATAATGTGCTTTTGCCTCTGCTTTTATTATATATAGAAGATATGTTAAAAAAAGAAATCAAACCTTTTCATTTCACTTTAACTTTTTTTAAAACTTATATATTGCTTATCAGTTGTTACAAAAAAGGGGGTACTTGCAGCCATACCCTATATTTGTGTCACCTTTTAACCTGTACCCTATTTTTAAAAATTATTGATTTGGTAGCCAGTTGACAAAATATCCGCAATAATATGACTATTATACCCTTGAAAAAATATATAAAAGATGCATCACACATAGATCACTTTACGGTTCTCTTCCATCACTCTGTCTCTCCTCAGATCTCCTCTAAAGTTGCATTCTAAAGTTGTTTCACGTTGAATTCCAAAGTCAAACAGAAGATTCTTCATGTTAAACCTAATTTAACATCAAAGCTAAAAATTCATATATGCTGAAGTTTTGTCCTGCATAACATGTTGAAGTTTTTGGTTTATTTGCTAAACAAACTGAGTTTTTACATAATTTGCTAAAACTTCACACCAAAAAATCTGAAGTATTTGTCTTGCAGTCTAAACAAGCTGAAGTTCTTTAGTTCATTTACTAGATTTCAGCACTAAAATATGCTGAAGTTATGTCTTGCGTTCAATAGTTTTGTCATGAGCTTTTTCCGAAACTTCAGCATAAAATGTTGAAGTTGTTTAGTTCATTTGTAAAAACTTCAGGACAAACGTGCTGAAGTTTTCCTCCTGCACTATGTAATTTTCTCTTGAATGCTGAAGTTAAATTTAGAAGTTAAACAAGCTAAAGTTTTTTAGTTCATTTGCTCAGACTTCAGCACTAAAATATGCTGAAGTTTTTTCCTGCATTCAATATTTTTGTCATGAGCTTTGTTTAGTTCATTTTTAAAAACATCAGGAAACACGTGTTGAAGTTCTCCTCCTGCACTATGTAATTTTCTCTTGAATGCTGAACTTAAATTTAGAAGTTAAACAAGCTGAAGTTTTTTAGTTCATTTGCTAAGACTTAAACACTAAAATATGCTCAAGTTTTTTCCTGCATTCAATATTTTTGTCATGAGCTTTTTCCGAAACTTCAGAAGAAAATATTGAAGTTGTTTAGTTCTGTAACGACCCGGCCAGTCGTTTCGAGAGTTTAGCTTCGTTTCCCCCATTTCTGCTTCATTCTTGTTTGGTTCAGCTCTTTTGTGTTGCGTTGGGTTGATTGGTCCGGGTTCAGAGTGGTTGTGGAGAGAGATGAGGCACTTAGTCTCTCAAATTGGTGTATTAGTTGGAAAAGTCAATCTGAAGTTGACTTATAGGAAAATGATTTTGGAATGTGTTTTTTGTGACTCGGATAGCTTTAATAGATGATTTGGGACTTAGGAGTGTGTTCGAAATGTTATTCGGAGATGCGGAGTAGAATTAGGCTTCAATTGGCGAAATTGAGTTTTGGCGATTTTCGGTCAGTAGTGAAAATTAGCTATCGGGGTCGGAATGAAATTTTGAAAGTTGGAACAGGTTTGTAGCGTCATTTGGGATGTGTGTGCAACTTTTCAGGTCATTTGGATGTGGTTTGGGTGGTTTCTGCATCGTTGGCGGATTTCGGAAGTTTAGAAAACCTTAGACTTGAATTTTAGATTCGATTTGATGTTTTGATGTTATTTTGAGTATTCCGAGGGTTTGATTAAGTTGGAATATTGATATATGACTTGTTGGTACTTTTGGTTGAGGCCCCGAGGGCCTCGGGATTGATTTCGGAAGGTTAGGAATTGGAAAAATGCAGCAAATTGGCTGCTGGTGCAGGCCTTATGGTGTGGCCACACCTGCGGACGGGGAGCCGCAGGTGCAAAGGCGCAAGTGCGGATGACCTTGCGCAGAAGCGGAATTTTGGTGCCTGGCCTGGGAGCACAGGTGCGTGTAGAAGGTCGCAGATGCAGAATTTGGGTTTAAGGGAAAATCCGCACCTGCGAGGGATTTATTGCAGGTGCGGCACCGCAGGTGCGTATGATGGAGTCGCAGGTGCGAGAGTGCTGGGTAGAACCTATATAAGGTTGCCTTCGCGAATTTTCACTCATTTTTTCACCATTTTTGACGAATTTTGGAGCTTAGGTCTGGGATTTCAAGGGGGAATTAAGTGTATTCGGTGAGGTAAGCTATTTGGACTTTATATCTTGTGTTTAAGGCGATTATTCCAGTGTTTAATCATGTTTTAGCGGAAAAATTTGGGAGATTATGGCTTGAAATTTGAGAGTATAAATTAGGGATTTGAGGGGACATTCGGGGTCCGATTTTGATGTATTTGGTATGCATGAACTCGTGAGAGCGCAAGGATTCTAGTTTTGTGATTTTTATCGGAAACTGAAATGCGGGCCCGGGGGGGGGGGGGGGGGCCAA
>ML412231.1:0-100221 GCA_005239525.1 Nicotiana knightiana | reverse complement strand
GGGGGGGGGGGGGAGTGGCCAATTTCGGGATTTTGATATAAATTGGTTATTTTCGAGTGGACTTTGTTTCTTTAGCACATTTTGATGATATGAATCTGTTTTGAATAGATTCGGGGCGCGTTGAGGCCTAGTCGAGGGGCAAAGGCATCACGGTGTAGTTTTCATCCGGTTTGAGGTAAGTAACGATTGTAAATCTAGACCCGAGGGTATGAATCCCGGTATTTCGTATTGTTTTGATAAATAAGGTGACACACATGCTAGGTGATGGGCGTGTGAACGTGCACCGATAGGGATTGTGACTTGGTCCATCCCGTAGTGGCTATTAAGCCGCGTATTTGACTGGAAATCATATGTTATCCCGTGTTTTTGAGATTTATTACTATGTTTTGGGATGTAAGCCATGTTTGGGGCCTTGTGCCGACCTGTTTGGACCCTCAGGGGTATTTTTACTATTATTCTCACACTGTTTCGATTTGAATGAATATCCTCAGTCATGATTTTCCTGTTTACTGTTTGACTTAGTTTCACTATTCTATTTTTAAACATGAAAAATTATTTTGGGCCGAGTCCCCTGATTTTACTGAAAACGCCCGTGTGGCTGGTGAGGTTGATGACTGAGTGAGGCCGAGGGCCTGATGGTGAGGATATACGGATCGGGATGCACGCCGTAGCGTTATATGATATGGATCGGGTTGCACGCCGCATCAATATATGGGTCGGGCTGCACGCCGCAGCGATATTGGATCGGGATGCACGCCGCAACGATATAGCGCTTGGGCTGTAGGAGCCCCTCCGGAGTTTGTACACCCTCAGTGAGCGTAGTCGACTATTTATGGATCGGGCTGCACGCCGCAATGGTTATTATATGGTACTTATTGAGCGTGAGTGCTGAGTATGAGTGCTGATTGGCGAGAGTTGAGTCACGAGTGACTGAGAGGCTTGCCCGAGAGACTTTATTTGTGAGTGATATTGTGCCCGATGGGCTTATTTGTTATGAAACTACTTTATTTGTGAGTGATACTGTGCCCGATGGGCTTATTTGTTATGAAACTACTGCTTTCATTCCTCTTTACATTTTGTGCCTCTAAAAGCTTGTCACTGCACTCAAGCCTTTATTTATATTTGTTACTTACTGAGTTGGTGTACTCACGTTACTCCCTGCACCTTGTGTGCAGATTCAGGTGCCCGGATCGAGTGAGGTTTGATTCATTCTCAGTGGAGCATTTATCGGAGACAGTGAGGTAGCTGCACGACGTTCGCAGCCCCACCCTTCTCCTTCTTATTTTGTCGTCATTTACATTTCCTAGACTTGTTGTATCAAGGAAATCGTGTCAGAATATGTGTTCCATTAGTTGCTCATGACTGTTGACTCCGGGTTTTGGGATATTGTTTAGATGTTTTTCCTTGATTATCCGTATTTGTAAAATATTAAAAGTGGAAGTTTAATGATAAATCGCGTTATTGAATTAAAGGAAGAGTTCCTTATATTATGCACAGTAAATTGGCTAGCCTAGTACTACGATAGGCGCCATCACGGCCAATTTAGATTGGGGTCGTGACAAGATTGTATCAGAGCCTAGGTTACATAGTCCATAACTCCCATATGGAGATAAGTATAGGAATCTAACTTCACAACCATGTAAACTAGCCTGTTTCAAATGACCATAAAGGTCAAATTCCTCTCATATGTTACAATATCCATTAAGTAAACATACACTAGTATTTGAAAGATACAAGATACAGAATTCTGATTCCTAAATAAAAAGCATGAAAGAAGAATAACAGAATCCTCTAAAGAACTGGTACTGAATATGTTGGAATTACCTGCAAATCTCATTATAAAACAGTTGAAACTGAAAATACCAATCATTGTTCTACACAAATTATTGGATTGCCTAGTGCAAGGAAACCAATGACCAGTTGTGGCATAAAATGTAAGGCTCAAGCAAATAGTGGAGCACTAAGGCCTAAAACACCAAATTCCTTATCTCTGTGGTCTACATACACAATGTACTTTGTGTTTCATTTAGTTATCCTATGGTGATAAAGTACTGAAAAGACAGTCCATTTGGCCTTCAATTTCTCACTATCTCATGGAGGACATCAAATATTACTATACTGTTAACAGAGAGTATATCATACAAAACTTCCAGCAAAAGTTTATGCTCTATTAACATGTTGCTGTAACATATTTACAAAAATGAATGCAAAATCTGAGATATGTAATTACAGAAATGCAAAGTATACCTACTCTTCAGAATCCCCACAAAGCCTTAAGAATTTGCATAACTTATCTCCTTAACCAAAAAAACATGAAGACCAAAACATGGGCCAATCATCTGCATCCTTATCCATGCATCCAAGGCTGACAAACAATATGTAATTCAAGCCTTGAAATTCATCTCAGCAAGCAATGTGATTGGTACCGTAGCTAATTGCCGTCAAGCTAGTGTCTGACATATTTGTTATCCATGGATGAGGGTTATCCCCTGTTCCTCTTATATTATATGCATAAGACGGCCACCTAACATCCGAACCACACAACTTTGTATCTCCCATGTTATTCATCTTCTGGGTTCTGTCAAGAACGACAAGGCTAGAAAATGTTGAAAAACTGTTCCCTACAAAGACATCAGATCTTAAGCAAACTTCATAGTCGATAGCAGATTGAAATAGGTATGGCTGCTTCTTGTAAATTTCAAAAACACCCAGTTTTTTCTTCTCGAAAGGAAACAATCCGTCCTTCCAACCATTCAACACAGTATCATCTTCAAGAAGAGTATCGGCGACAGCAAGGTAAACAACTACAGGGGTTTTAAGGCCAGGGATGTTTCCCACTCTGGCCATAATCTCCTCCTTACTACTACAAATTTCACTAATGTTTAATCTCTGCTCCAGCTTCTTACAGTGAATCATCCAATCCTTTTCTATTCTCATGTGCACAGCTACATAAGGAACTGGTTCCGATGAAGAGATTGACACCGGAAACTTACTTCTCACCTCCATTTCTATTTCTCTAATCTTGGAGATAACTTTATCTGCTTGTGTTGATATCTCCTCTACTAAAGCTAAGCATTCAAAAACCCTTGCATAGTCTTTAGCCGGCCAATGATCATGCCACAAAAATGGGTTCTTGCCTACTATCCGAACAGTCTCATGTGCATCATATCGATGCTTACTAAATTGAGTTAACTGCTCAAAATCTTTTTCCAACGTCCACCTTCGCCCGCTGCCTTTCTGAAGTTCGATAACATCACTTTGATTTGAAACGTCTGAATAACGACTCAATTGGACAAACCCTTTACAAAGGGAATTAAATTTGTCAAATTGGAAGACCTTATCAAAGGAAATAGGCTTCAAAAGTTCGACTTCTTTATAAAACAGCGAAGCACTCAATTTAGGCATTAGCAGTGTTCGATTGAGCATTCGTGCGGTCAAACAAGCTCTAGCAAAGGCAATCTTCTGATTGTTCAATCCCCACACAATCTGAGGAACTTCCAGAAATTTCTGTTTTACGGGTTGATTTGATGGAAATGATCGGTTGTGGATAAGGACAACATTGTTCTGTTGAATGACCCCACCAAGTCCAGAGAATGTTGGAAGCAGAACAGTTCCCACAAACAAAGCAATGACAACTAACCCCACGCATTTTCCAGCCAAGGAATTCAAATGGACTCCAAAGAATGTCAAATGCTTACAATTTGGTAAGTCCATTTGAGATTCAATCCAAATAATTCAGATATAAATCATCCCGAATATTATCACATCCCAATAATGTTCAATGAACCAAACAACAAAATCCCATAATTGTTCAATCCTCAAGTTCAGTCATAGAATTCAAACCTGATTCCTCTCTTTTCTGAGTAGATAACAAAAAGGCAAGAGAAAAGAAAAGGAAAATCAAAATATTTTTCTACTGCATGTGAAAACCACTATTAAAACAGAGAAGAATCTATTAACTTACCTCAATTGAAGCTATAATTCTGAAAGCAGAACCCTCTCGATCGACCAATACAGTTTCAATTTCTGAAAGTCCAGAAAGAAAACCCATTAAAGAGGGAATTGATCTCTACATCAGTAAAGAAAAGAAATATCATTACTTCTCTGTGTAACAAAAATCATTTATTTTCTATAAATACAGAATAGATATCAGTTCTGGGAACAGAATACTCTCAATCCAGATATAATTCAGTCTCTTAAAATCCAGAAAATCCCATCCAAGAGGGAATTGATCTAAAAACCATGTTAAAAATCCTTCCTTTTCTGCAAAATTCCAACTCCACAGAGAAAAAAACCATGAAAGTCAAACATCCATTAAATCCAAAAACGGAAAAAAAGTTAAGAAGAAGAAGAAGAAGAAGAGCCCGGAAACCCAAAAAAAGTTCAAACACATGATGCATGCAATCCCAACAAAACAAGAAAAGTGAGGTAATAGGGGCTACCCTAAGTGGGGTTTGTGGGGGTGGGGGTAGGGATGAGTAAGAAAGAAGAAGAAGGTTTAATAAAAAAAAGTTCTCACCTTTGAGTTGTGTTGGAGCAAAGTGAAAAGTGGACTCAAAATTCTTAAGCGATTCAGACAATAAGCATGAATCCAAAAGATGAAAAGAATAAAAATTGAGAGAGAAAAAGGAAAAAAATGGAAGATGAGCTTTGCATGGAACGGACGAATGACGAAAAGGAGATTCAGAACTCGTAAAGCGAAAGCAAAACCAAAAGCCAACAACGCATCACCATCTTGACAACTCACAGCATAGAGAAAATACCTCGAATTAGCACATATTTTAATCTTTTTTTTCTTAAAAAAATAGGGAATCTAATTAGGGCAATATTTAATGTGTGACATTCGTAAGAAGTAACCCCATGTTTTGGATTTTGTATCGAACCAAGATGAGTGCTCTAAATATGTATTAAATCTGACGGATTCCTACAACTTGATGAATATATTTAATAGTGTAACGATTATTAAATATTTACGCAATTTTGTATACATGTTAGAAAATGGAAATTAAACTTTCCACCTCATACTGATTATTCCCTTTTTTTTTTTCGTGGATAATCTCTTTTCAAACCCAATGATGCCAAAGAACTATTTGACACACTCATTACATAATACTAGAACGATATGTAAAAAATAAAATGTGAGAGCACAAGCATGGTTATTCGGCATGTTAGGTTATAGACAGAAGGAAACGTTCAACATTAAGACCAAAAAACTAAGTAGCACATTAAGACAAAAAGAAAAGTAATTAAGTAGCTATTAGCTAGCAACTTAACTTGATTCTAAGATCGATTACGTACAAGTACAATCATGTTTTAATGCAATCAAACATTTACATAATTCGATTTTGTTCTTTTGCGTCAATCGTCATCTTTCGTGACTACACATTTAAAATCGTTCAATGGGCAGCTTAGGAGGGCATTTGGAGAAGTAATACTTGGGAACAAGATAACTATTTTTTACGGAAAATAACAAGCCAGAAAGAGGACACAACTATACTAGTACTAGTATGAGATATTTACAATATAAGTAAATAAAACTTAATACTATTATGAAAATGGTAAATGGTAGGAACTTGGAGGACTCAAGAGCAAAGATTGGGGAGGGGTCACAAACAAACACAGTAGAAGCAGGGATGGATTTAATCAGTGGCTAAGCATTGGAAAATGAAAAAAAGAATTGAGGAAAAGGGTAACTGACAAAAACAAAACTACTATATCAGAGTGAAAGGGAGAAGACATCACTCATGACTACTTTAAACAGAATTTGGAGTGAGGACAGTGGCAGGGGCAGATGGAAGGTTCAAATAAATCTGACAACCTAAAACTATCTACATATAATTCAAGGGAGTATCTCATGTGAAGGTAGAGGACAACTTCTTTTCCCCCAAAGAGAGTCACATTATATGGTCTTCTATTTTGAACTATTTGACCTTCAAAATCAACTTGACATTTATAATGGGATTAACTTGTTTCATTTAGGGAGAGAAACGGTAATTGTGTAAATGACATGGGATTAAGGCATTCTTCCAAATTACCGAACTTTACACCATATACCCCTCCTCTAAAGAACCTTTAACACTGTATACTATAAAATTACACGTAGTACACATCAATTAATTATCTCACATATTCATTTAGTCGAAGGACAATAACTACCTAATAAATTTGTCCCCTAAATTAAAGGAAATTATATATATGAAGCATCCAAAATCTTACTACATCCATTTTAAACTTGGCCCAAAATTAAAGAATAAAAGAAGATTATCCATTAAATTATTATTTTTTATTTATTATGGGAATCTTTGTCCTTATTTTCTTCTATACAATAAAAAGTTATGAAGTAAACTTGTCATTGTACTATTAAATTATGTTAATATTCCAAGTAAAGCAAATAGTATATTCTAATATTTCTTTTAGTTTAGATATTGTATCCTAAATTAAAATATTTTTACTTTATTTTAACTTTTCTTTTGATTACATAAATAAAAAAGAGAAAAGAAAAAAATGAAACACCTCATCTGATAAATAAATAGTAAAAAGATATTGTCTTGTACATAACAAATGTTCCATTTTCATATTCTTCTTCCTTCTACATCCTGGGGTCATAGAAAAGAATAGAAAGGGTTGTTTATTTAGAAAAAGAAAAATTATTAGGGTTCGAATTTTTTGGTGAAAATTTATAATCCTAATTCCGTGGGATGATGGAGTGTTTTAAGGGATTTATTAAGTTGGAGTAAGAGATTTCTTAAAAGGTGAGATTTGTTTAATGACATATAATGATATTAAAAATTTAAAAAGTAAATAAAGTTTTATAAAATAGGAATAGGATGTAAAATAAATATTTTAATGTATATGAAGTTAACTGGTGTAAATTTTCCTCGAAACTATTCTATCATATAGTTTTAATAAAGTGATTTGAGTGTTCAGTTGCAGTAACGATTCATTGCGTCGTTACCATGTCCCGACTGTTTGTTCAATTGTACTAAAATGTACTATTACTTAATTCATTTTGGTTGGCTTCATTAGCTGGGACAGTTGGATATAGTGTAGGAACTTGACCAAGTAAACAGTTGACATTAAGTAGGAAGCTTGTGACTTTGGGGAACTTTATCCACTTGATCATCTTAGCATGTGCACCTTTCCATTAATCTATTATTTCCTTTATAGTGTATGTTATCTCTCCATTTTCTTGTTTTCTCCTTTCTCTTTTTGTTTTCTTCGTTTAAAATAAAAGATGGAGAAGGGCTAGATAGGGGGTTGGATTTATGCTTTCATACTCACCAACTTGCTGCTACTAATTAATTAGCCCAATTACTTTACTTTGTTCTATTTTATACTCTCTTTTGTCCATAATAAGTGATTCTTTGATCGTTTTCTCACAAATTAAAAAAAAGTTATCTTTTAACATTAATTAAAAATAAAATTGGCCATATTAACTTTTACTATCTCTTCACATAAACACTACTTCAATACTATTTACTCCAAGAGCAATGTAGGAAAAAATAATTAATTTATTTTTAAAATTTGAAACAAACACTTATTTTGGATCACCAAAAAAATAGCCAAAAAATTATTTATTATGGACCGGAGGGTAGCATTTCTTCCCCGCTCTTTGGCTTTTATTTTTTTTAACCCCTTGTAAGTTTGGTTCTTTTGTCCTCATTGGTTAGTGCTATACCTTCTATGTCTTAATTGTTATTAGAACTTTTATAATTTGGTAAAGAATAATTAGATTTAGTAATTAATTTTATTCAGCTTACTTAATAACCTTATATGTAATTCGGACATGATTTTTCATTTTCTACAAAAGTTGCATAACACGCCCTCCCACCGCCACCCCCCAACACACACACACACACACACACACACATATATATATATATACCCATATCAATGAATACATAATATTTTAAAAATTACATAAATGATAAAAAAATTAAAACTGTATAATTTTTTTAAACGTTATATAAAATTGTAAAATAAAAGTTAAACTAAATTCTGAAAATGATAAATGTTGTTTCCATTTTTCTAGCTCAATAAATAAAGATATCATACACCACAAAAGTTTTCGGATGCCTTATTTTTATTTAAAAAGGAATTATATAATATCTTACAACAAATAACTTAATATTAAAAAAGAATACAACGAGACATTGCCACCTATTGGGATGCATGCAAGAGAAAAAAATGATAACTCATTTATAATACATTTTCTCGTCTACTACTTCATCTTTATTGCTCCAAATTCATATTGTTATCAGCTTGACTCTTAATTTTATATCATAAATTCATATCCTATTTTTTTAAACTTCATTCACCACTGATGCACTTCTTACGAAAATTAATCTATGCACCTTAAAAGTTTTGTCAACTTGACGAATAAATTTACTTATGATGAATTTGAAAAATAAATAAATTGAATTATTTTGTAAATTAATTAATTCAAAGACTTAATTATTTATTCTCAGCATTAAAGAATGTATCTTAGTTCTTGTTAATTTTAATTTTTTATATTATCTCATCCCAAATTTTAGCTATTAAATATAAGTGTAAATTTATTCAATAAAAGTTCTACTTTCAAAAAAAAAAATTCATATTAGCATGTCAATTTTGAATCGTTGTGCTTCCGGAATCATTGTGCTTTTTTGACTCCTAGAATATATTGCTAACACATAATTTCTAAAGTTTTTGATAATAAGAAAATCTTATAGTTTAAGATAGCTTTAATATTAACGGACTTCAATCTTGAAATTCATATAAGGTGAAAAGTTTAATAATTTAAAGTGCTAAATGTTAAGATTTTCTATCTAGTTTAATAAAAAAAAACTAATAAATAAAATTTTAGTTGATTTTAAATTCCTAAAATTTTTGAATAGTAGAATCTTTAAATTGCATAATAAATTTATGACATTCACAAATGAGATGCTCTTTTATTATTTTTCTTGTGCAGATTCAAATAGTTCTATGACATTAAAAGTTAGCATTTTACTAATAAAATACTAAAAAAACTTCTAGGTAAGACAACATTCAAAAGACAGTTTTAACTTCTAAATTTCTGTTCTAGGTAAATTTTTATTTATTGGTACTTTGGTAGTAATATTTCAACGATAGTGTAGAATTAAATTAAAACTTTAATAGGAAGTGTATCTCTTGTTTTTTTTTTTTGGTTTCCATTCAGGTGTCCGGTGTCCTTATTGGAGCCCGATTATATCCGGATTCGCGCCGCATAGAGCCCCATTCGGGGAAAACGCTCCCTACCAAAGATTTTTCCATACCCAGGGCTCGAACACGAGACCTCTAGTTAAGGGAAGAGCAATCTCATCCACTGCACTACATCCTTTGGTGGTGAATAATAGAATAGGGGAAAAGAACGTATGTTGGTTTTTTTCTTTCTTTTTAATAATTATATAAAATAAAAGTATAGTTGATTTTGAAGTAATAAGGAAGGATTTAATACACAAAATATAATTGATTTTCAGGTCCCAAATATTAGGAAAACACGTTTATATACATTTTGTCTAATACACATAAGAAAATGTCATAATTACTTTACATAATTTATTAAGGAAAGGATTTATAAATAAATTTTTATTTGGTTTTAAATTCCTAAAATTTAGGAGTTTTTATACATGCAGTACGAATAAGGGAAGATTTAATGACAAAATTTTAGTTAATTTTAAAGTCCTAAATATTAATATAATAATTAAATTATAATTAAAATCAATATAAAATCTATTTTTAAAGAGTAAAAAAAGTGAATAACATTTCGCGAAGGGGCTTCGTGCTAGGATATGCGCGATGTGCGTGCACCTTCCATCGATGCTTACAAAATTAAAAAATATAAGCCCTTAACAATAAGTTTTTTAAAAAAAATTATAAGCTCTTGAATATGACAAATATTGAGCCTACTTAGTTAAAAAAAATAGCGGATATGCTATCTAAGCATGACAACAACCAAGATAATATTGAAAGTTTAGTGTTATTATGTATCTCGTTCTTTTATATTAATTTCGTATCAAAATAGTCATCTACGTACTATGTATTCTAAGACAAGTTAGGTACAAAAGAGAAAAAAAAAATTAGTGATAGATAAATTATGTAGTTAAATAAAAAAATTTATCGCTAATCCTACTTAGTGACATAATTAGTTATATATTTTAAAAAATCCTATTAGCTACAAGATGAATTTACTAACTAATTCTTGTTCTGTAAAGTTAAATTATGTAACAAATTTTCTTAGTAATAATATTAATTTCTGTTTTACCAAAAAATAAAAGTCCTTTTCCATCTATTTATTTTAATATGTTCATTGAGGTAATTCAGGTATTTTTGTAAATTAAATTATGATAATTAATTTCTCATCACAACTTAATGATTACTGTTTTTTTAACAATAATTACTATTTCAAAAACTAATTTCGTAGTAAATCTTAACCAATTTAACAACCCAGCTTCTAAGAAATTTCTCATCACAACGTAAGGTTCGACCCAAGCACCGCAAGTGCGAAGGTCGGGCAGTGAGTGTTTTTAAATTAGAACTTTAGCCGTTTCTTCTTCAACTTTTCACAAAAATAAAAGACCTGGGACGATTTTCTCAAGAGATTTTTCTTCCAAAATCATAGGTAATTGTCCACTAACTAATTTCCTTCAACTTTCTAATGTTTTTCATCAATTATCATCAAGAATCCTAGGGTTTTAAGGGTAGAAAATTAGAGATTTGGGTAGAGTTAAGGCTTTTTGAATAATTAAAATTCAGACCTCGTTTTGGGGTCGGATTCCGAAACTAATTACATATTCGGGCTCGTGGGTGAATGAATGATTCGATTTTGGTCCGAACCTCGTGTTTTGACCAAGCGGTCCCGAGGTCGATTTTTGACTTTTGGGGAAGAATGATAAATAACTCATAATTAAGCATTGAGTTGAATTATTTAGCATTTATTGATGTTATTAAGTTAATTATGTCTAGATACAAGTGAATTGGAGGCAAATTCTAAAGGAAAAACAGTAATTGAGGCTTGATTTTGGCTGTGGAATTCGAGGTAAGTGTTTGGCTTAACCTTAGCTTGCCGGGAGGATATTGATTCTACTGTTGTTTTTTTTCCCTTGCCAGGACATTATGGTTTTATTTTTGTTTACACTGTTAATTTTCTTGTTGGATTGCTGTCATTTGATGTGTTTGGGTGAGGAAGAGTGTAAAAGCACGAAGGGTGATGCCGCACATGAGATTGTGAGTGAATGTTAATGCACGAAGGGTGATGCCGTGCCGATATTATAATTGTAAAAGCACGAAAGGTGATGCCGTTCCATGATATGAGTGATAATGCACGAAGGATAATGCCGTGCCATGATTATGTGAGGTAAAAGCACGAAGGGTAATGTCGTGCTGAATATATTGATTCTGATGGTGAGGACGAGAGTAAAAGCACGAAGGGTGATGCCGTGCACCTGTTATTGTTGTCCTTATTCTTGCTTATAGTTGAATTTTGGTGTTCTGTGTGCTTCTTTATTGAATTTCTGTTGTATATTATATTTCCCCCAACATGTTTTCCCCTACCCAACTTTAACTATTAGATTCTGTCGTTATTATTTGTTGTACATGCTATAACTGCACAGGTTTATTTGGTATTCTTGTCCTGGCCTCGTCACTGCTTCGCCGATGTTAGGCTCGACACTTACCAGCACATGGGGTCGGTTGTGCTAATACTACACTCTGCACTGTGTACAGATCCCGGTGCTGGAGCTTTCGGACCTTAGATCAGGGTTGCTGCCTTCAGTCCAACGGAGATCCCGAGGTATATCTGCAGGCGTCCGCAGACCTTGGCGTCCCCTCCTACTTTCGCTCTATCCTGTTCTTACTTATTTCTGAGACAAATGTATTTATTTTCGTTCAGGCCCTTATATGTAGTATCCGTAGACAGTCCATGAGATTTTGACACTTGTTCTGGGAGTACTTGGCTTTGAATTTCGTTGTAGTATTAAATTAAATCGCTGAATTCTGTTATTCCGTATTTTATTTTCCGTTGATTTTGTTATAACATATGATAAGTGTTAAAAATGAAGGAATAAGGTTAAATAATCAGTAACGTTGGCTTTCCTAGCGGGTTCAACGTTAGGCATCATCACGGTCCCGACGGTGGGAAATTCAGGTCGTGACGTTGGTATCAGAGCACTAGGTTGCTTAGGTCTCACAATTCACGGACAAGCTTAGTAGAGTCTGAGAGATCGGTACGGAGACGTCTATGCCTATCCCCCAGAGGCTACAGAGTTAGGAATAACCTCACATCTATTCTTCTCTGTCGTGCGATTTGATTTCTCAATGCTAACTGAATTTCTACTCTATTCTCTCGCGGATGGCGAGAACACGTGCTTCTTCATCCACTGATCAGCAACCTGAGCCCCCAGTGGAAGCTCCTACAAGGGGCGAGGACGAGGACGAGGCCGTGCTAGAGGCCGAGGCAGGGGCAGAGCTCAACCCAGAGCAACAGCACCAGCGGCAGAGCCTCAGGTAGAGTTTGCTGATGATGTTCCGGCCCAGACAGTTCCATCAGGGCCAGCTCAGGTTCCCGAGGGGTTCTTCGCTCCCCCGGTACTCCAGGATTCTCTGGTCCGTCTAGTGGGACTTATGGAGAGTGTCGCTCAGACATGTTTACTTCCTGCAGCACCAGCTGTCTCTCAGGCTAGGGGAGGAGCCCAGACTCCCGCTACTCGTACTCCAGAGCAGATGGCTTCTCAGTTTCAGACTCCAGTAGCTCAGCCAGCTGGGGTACTTCAGCCGGGTGTTGTGGCTTAGACCGGTGATGGAGCAACTATGTCTGCTGATGCTTTTTGGGGGTTGGACAGGTTCACCAAGCTTTTCACTACTACTTTTAGACGTACATATTCAGAGGATCCCTAGGATTATTTGGATAGATGTCACGAGGTTCTACGGAACATGGGGATAATGGAGACCAATGGGGTCGACTTTGCTACTTTTCGTCTATCAGGTTCCGCCAAGACTTGGTGGAGAGATTATTGTTTGGCTAGACCAGTTGGATCACCGGCCTTGACTTAGGCCCAGTTCACTCAGCTATTTCTGGAGAAGTTTCTTCTTATCACTAAGAGAGAGGATTTTCGGAGGTAGTTTGAGCGTCTTCAGCAAGGCTCTATGACCGTCACTCAGTACGAGACCAGATTTGTTACCTTGGCTCGACATGCTATTATGATACTTCCCACCGAGCGAGAGAGGATGAGGATATTTATTGAGGGACTAGCTCATCCCATCATATTGCAGATGGCCAAGGAGACAGGGAGTGAGATTTCTTTCCAGGATGCAGCCAATGTGGCCAGACGAGTTGAGATGGTTCTGTTGCAGGGGAGTGGTCTGACAAGAGACCCCATCATTTTGGCAGGTTAAGTGGCGCCTCATCTGGAGGCAGAGAATCTTTTGGTAGGGGCCATCCTCCTAGACCGTTTCATTCAGCACTTCAGGTTTCTCGCAGTGCTCCAGGTGGTCGTGGTTCTCACATTCAGTATTATTGTCAGTTTACCTACAGTGCACCACCAGCTCCTATTAGTGCACCGCCGCTCCAGAGAATTTAGGGTGGTTACTCAGGTCGTTAGGGTCAGTTTCAGGGTCAGCAGCCTCAGCAGCCGAGGGCTTGTTATACTTGTGGTGATCTGAGGTGCATTGCTAGATTTTTCCCTTGAGCCTCGAGCAGTTCTCAGCACCAGGGTTCTCGTGCCATGGTTCCAGCACCAGGTGTTCCACCGCCCGCTCAGCCAACCAGAGGTGGGGGTCGAGGTGTTAGAGGTGGAGGCCAGGCCACTAGAGGTAGAGGTCAGCCAACAGGAGGTCGTCCCAGGGATGTAGTTCAGATTGGTGGGGCCCAACCCCGATGTTATTCTATTCCAGCTAGACTTGAGGCTGAGGCCTCCGATGCAGTTATCACATGTATGGTTTCAGTTTGCAGCAAGGATGCTTCAGTTTTATTTGATCCAGGGTTCACATATTCCTATGTGTCATCTTATGTTGCTCCTTATTTGGTCATGCCACGTGATTCTCTGAGTACTCATGTATATGTGTCTACGCCGGTAGGTGATTCTATTGTGGTAAATCGTGTCTACCGTTCGTGTGTAGTGGTTATTGGGGGTCTTGAGACCTGTGTAGATCTCCTACTCCTTGATATGGTAGATTTTGATGTCATTTTGGGGGTGGATTGGTTGTCGCCTTATCTTGCCATATTGGACTGTCACGCCAAGACCGTAACCTTAGCATTGCCGGGGTTACCTCTATTGGAGTGGAAAGGGACTCCTGGTCATTCTTCCAGCAGGGTTATCTCTTATATGAAGGTTCGGCGCATGGTCGAGAGGGAGTGCTTGGCTTATTTGGCTTATGTTCGTGATTCTAGTGCCGAGGTTCCTTCTATGGAATCTGTGCCCATTGTCCGTGAGTTTCCAGAGGTGTTTCATGCAGATCTACCGGGTATTCCACCCGACAGGGATATTGACTTTTGCATTGATTTGGCTCCGGGCACTCAACCCATTTCTATTCCGCCATATCGTATGGCCCCCTCGGAGTTGAAGGAGTTGAAAGAACAGTTGCAAGATTTGCTTGATAAAGGCTTCATTAGTCCTAGTGTCTCGCCTTGGGATGCGCCGGTGTTGTTTGTTAAGAAGAAGGGCGGATCGATGAGTATGTGCATAGATTATCGGAAATTTAACAAGGTTACCATCAAGAACAAGTATGCATTGCCGATGATTGATGATTTGTTTGATCAACTTGAGGGTGCCAAGGTATTTTCGAAGTTTGATTTGAGATCTGGCTACCACCAAGAACAAGTATGCATTGTCGATGATTGATGATTTGTTTGATCAACTTCAGGGTGTCAAGGTATTTTCTAAGTTTGATTTGAGATCTGGCTACCACCAGTTGAGGATTAGGGAATCCGATGTCCCTAAGACATCTTTTCGCACTCGGTACAAGCATTATGAGTTCTTAGTGATGTCATTCGGGTTGACAAATGCCCCAACCGCTTTTATGGATTTGATGAACCGAGTGTTCAAGACTTATTGGATTCCTTCGTGATTGTATTCATTGATGATATTTTGATTTATTCCCGCAGCCAGGAGGAGCATGAGCAGCACCTTCGAGTCGTCCTCCAGACTCTGAAGGACAGTCAGTTATATGCCAAGTTTTCGAAATGTGAGTTTTGGTTGAGTTCAGTTGCATTTCTGGGTCATGTTGTATCATCAGAGGGTATACAGGTGGATCCTAAGAAGATTTCAGCAGTCAAGGATTGGCCTAGACCCATATCAGCCACAGAGATTCGGAGTTTCTTGGGTTTGGCAGGCTATTACCGTCGGTTCGTGGAGGGATTTTTATCTATTGCAGCCCCAATGAGCGGGTTGACTCAGAAGGGTGACCAGTTCAGGTGGTCAGAGGAATGTGAGGCGATCTTCCAGAAGCTCAAGACATCTTTGACTATGGCGCCGAGGTTGGTTTTTCCCAGAGGTTCAAGGCCATATACTGTGTATTGTGATGCATCTCGGGTTGGACTTGGTGCAATGTTGATGCAGGATGTCAAGGTTATTGCATATGCTTCGCGTCAGTTGAAGATCCACGAGAATAATTATCCAGTTCATGATTTGGAGGCATTATCTATATGTCGTGTCATGTGAGGTGTTCACGAATCACAAGAGTTTGCAATATTTGTTCAAGCAGAAGGAGCTAAATTTGAGGCAGAGGAGATGGTTGGAGCTGTTGAAAGACTATGACATCACCATCTTATATCATCCGAGGAAGGCCAATGTGGTGTCCGATGCTTTGAGTAGGAAGTCAGCCAGTATGGGTAGTCTTGCATATATTTCGGTCGGGGAGAGACCGTTTTCTTTGGATGTTCAGGCTTTAGCCAATCGGTTCATGAGATTGGATTTTCTGAGCCCGACTGTGTTCTAGATTATACAGTTTCTCGCTCTTCATTATTTGACCGTATTCGGGATCGGCAGTATGATGATCCTCATTTGTATGTCCTTAGGGACACGGTGCGGCACAGTGGTGCCAAGTAGGTTACTGTTGGTGACGATGGAGTTTAACGGATGCAGAGTTGTATTTGTGTGCCCAATGTGGATGGACTTCGTGAGTTGATTTTAGAGGAGGCCGATAGTTCCCGGTACTCCATTCATCCGGGGGCCACAAAGATGTATCAGGATTTGCGGCAGCACTATTGGTGGAAGAGGATGAAGAAGGATATTGTGGCATACGTAGCTCGGTGTTTAAATTGTCAGCAGGTTAAGTACGAGCATCAGATACCTGGTGGATTGATGCAACAGTTTGATATTCCTGAGTGGAAGTGGGAGCGTATCACCATGGATTTTTTTGTTGGACTCCCACGGACTCAGAGAAAGTTCGATGTAGTATGGGTCATTGTCGATAGGCTGACCAAGTCAGGGCATTTCATTCCTATGGCAGTTTCCTATTCTTCGGAGAGATTAGCAGATATCTACATTAGGGAGATTGTTCGTCTTCATGGAGTGCCCGTGTATATTATTTCTAACTGAGATACGCAGTTTACCTCGCATTTCTGGAGGGCAATTCAGCGTGAGTTGGGCAGGCGAGTTGAGTTGAGCACAACGTTTCATCCTCAGACGGACGGGCAGTCAGAGCGTACTATTCAAATTTTGGAGGATATGCTACGAGCCTGTGTCATTGACTTTGGAGGTTCTTGGGATCAGTTCTTGCCATTAGCTGAGTTTGCGTACAACAACATCTATCAGTCGAGCATTCAGATGGCTCCCTATGAGGCATTATATGGTAGGCGGTGTCGGTCGCCGTTTGGGTAGTTTGAGCCAGGAGAGGCTCGGTTGTTAGGTACAGACTTAGTGCAGGATACATTGGATAAGATTAAGATCATTCAGGATAGACTTCGTATAGCTCAGTCCAGGCAGAAGAGATATACCGACCGCCGAGTTCGTGATGTGGCATTCATGGACGCGGAGCGGGTGATGTGGCGTGATGATATTTGGGAAGAAGGGCAAACTAAACCCTAGGTACATTGGTCCTTTTGATATCCTCGATAGAGTGGGAGAGGTGGCTTACAGACTTGCGTTGCCACCAAATTTATCAGCTGTGCACCCAGTGTTTCATGTGTCTATGCTTCGGAAGTACCACGGCGATCCAGCCCATGTTTTAGACTTCAGCAATGTCCAGTTGGACAAGGACTTGACCTATGAGGAGGAGCCGGTATCTATTCTAGACCGACAGATTCGTCAGTTGAGATTGAAGAGTTATCCTTCAGTTCGTGTTTAGTGGAGAGGTCATCCTGTTGAGGCAGCTACCTGGGAGTTCGAGTCCGATATGCGGAGCCTATATCTCCACCTTTTCCCCGATTCAGGTACTCTTCTATGTCCGTTCGAGGACGAACGTTTGTTTTAGAGGTGGAGAATGTGATGACCCAAGAGGTCATCTCTGTAGTCAAAACTGTGTTCCGAGGCCTTGAAAACCTCATTTTATCTCACCTCATTTTGCATGCGCAGCCCGGGCGTATATCCGAGAAGCTTTTATGTGAAAAACTGAGAAAAATGCTAATTTTGCCTTTAAAATTGAATTTAAGTTGACTTCGATCAACATTTTGGGTAAACGGATCCGGACCCGTGATTTGACAGTCCCGGAGGGTCCATAGGAAAATATGGGACTTGGGCGTATGCCCGGAATCGAATTCCGAGGTCCCACGCCCGAGAAATAGATTTTTGAAAGAAATTGTTTTACTGAAAATATAAGATTTTTTGAAAATTTGATTATATTTGAAATTGATGGTATCGGGCCCGTGTTTTGGTTCCGGAGCCCGGTACAGGTTCAAAATGATATTTGATTTGTGTCTGTAATTTGGTTAGAAATGGAGGTCATTTGACATGATTCAGACCCGTAGTTGTGAGATTTGAAACTTTGGAAGTTTTGAGATTTTCTTCGATTTCTATGCTAAATTCGTTGTTTAAGATATTATTTTGGTGATTTGATCACACGAGTAAGTCCATAGGATGTTTTTGAGGTTGTGTACATGTTTGGTTTGAAGCCCTGGGGGTTCGGGTGAGTTTCAGGGTGTTTGAACTTGGAAAATCACTGCTGGTGCACCAGTTCTGGTGTGCCCGCACCTGCGAGCCTAGGGCCGCAGGTGCGAGACCGCAGGCGCGCATCCTTAGTTCGCAGGTGCAGTCCCCTCGTAGATGCGGACCCTTTCTTTGCAGAAGCGGTTCCGCAGAAGCTGTTCCGCAGGAGCGGATACTCCTCCGTAGGTGCGCCCTTCAGTGTCCTTGCCCATTTTTGCAGGTGCGACCATTGGTGCGACCCAAGAACCGCAAGTGCGAAGGTCGGGCAGTAAGTCTTTTTAAATTAGAACTTCAGCCGTTTCTTCTTCAACTTTTCACAAAAATAGAAGACCTAGGGCGATTTTCTCAAGACATTTTCTTCCCAAATCATAGGTAAGTGTCCCCTAACTAATTTCCTTCAACTTTCTGATTTTTTTCATCAATTATCATCAAGAATCCTAGGGTTTTAAGGGTAGAAAATTGGGTATTTGGGTAGAGTTAAGACTTTTTGAATAATTGGAATTTAGACCCCGGGCCCGCTTGGTCAAAATTCCAATAATTGGAATTTAGACCCCGGAACGTCATGGTTTTATTTTTGTTTACACTGTTAATTTCCTTGTGGAGTGATGTCATTTGATGTGTTTGGGAGAGGAAGAGTGTAGAAGCGTGAAGGGTGATTCCGTGCGTGAGATTGTGAGTGAATATTAATGCACGGAGGATGATGCCGTGCCGATATTGTGATTGTAAAAGTACGAAGGGTGATGCCGTGCCATGATATGAGTGATAATGCACGAAGGATAATGCCGTGCCATGATTATGTGAGGTAAAAGCACTAAGGATAATGTCATGCTGAATATATTGATTCTGATGATGAGGACAAAAGTAAAATCACGAAGGGTGATGCCGTGCACCTGTTATTGTTGTCCTTATTCTTGCTTATAGTTGAATTTTGGTGTTCCGTGTGCTTCTTTACTGAATTTATGTTTTATATGATATTTCCCCGAGCATGTTTTCCCCTCCCCATCTTTAACTGTTAGATTCTGTCGTTATTATTTGCTGTACATGCTATAACTGCATAGGTTTATTTGGTAATCTTGTCCTAGCCTCGTCACTGCTTCCTGAGGTTAGGCTCGACACTTACCATCACATAGGGTCGGTTGTGCTGATACTACACTCTGCACTGTGTGCAGATCCCGGTGCTGGAGCTTTCGGACCTTAGATCAGGGTTGCTGCCTTCAGTCCAACGAAGATCCCGAGTAGTTCTGCAGACGTCCGCATGCCTTGGCGTCCCCTCCTACTTTCGTTCTATCCTGTTCTTACTTATTTATGAGATAAATGTATTTATTTTCGTTCAGACCCTTATATGTAGTATCCGTAGATAGTCCATGAGATTGTGACACTTGTTCTAGGAGTACTTGGCTTTGAATTTCATTCTAGTATTAAATTAAACCGCTGAATTCCGTTATTCCGTATTTTTATTTTCCGTTGATTTTGTTATAACATCTGATATCTGTTAAAAATAAAGGAATAAGGTTAAATAATCAGTAACGCTGGCTTGCCTAGCGGGTTTAACGTTAGATGTCATCACAATCCTGATGATGAAAAATTCGGATCGTGACATAAACCTTAACCAATTTAACAACCAAGCTTCTAAGAAAATACTTATGATTTAAATTTTAAAAACAACAAATAATTATATGAAAGGAAAATAAAGGAAAAATTGGTCTTTATGATTAAACAAGGACAACGAAAAGAAGTACCACATAAAATGTGAAGTTTCCTTGTTGGAAACCAACAAAAATCTTTCCTCCTATTGTTTTTGTATCTTTTATGTCTTAATATATTGTATCCTTATTGAGAGAAAGATATCAAACACTAAATTATATTAGATTTTTATTTCATTTTGAGCTCCTAAATATAAGGAAGGTTTTTTAATTTTATAATTTTATCCAATATAAAATATATTTTTAAAGGGTAAAAAATACTAACGACATTTCGCTAAGGGTCTTCGTACTTTTAAATATAATATATAGATAGATAAATAATATAATATACGAAAAATTGTTTAAAATATCCTTTTACTATTCGAAAAGGATCATTTATGTCCTTCGTTATACTATTGATCCACTGTAGCCCTTGAAGTTATAAAGCTGATACAAAAATATCTCTCTACCGTTAAAACCCTCTACCATGGTAACATTATGCTACATGACCTGACATATTATTGACGTAAATTCCACTTGACATGCCACCATATTGTCCCGAACCCCATGTTACCCCACACCCCTGCCCGTTCTTCCTCTAACACCACTACAATTTCACTGCCACCGCTTTGAACTCACCTCCACAACCTCCATTAGCCCCCTCAATAATATCAAGTCTGCCAAAAATAGTGTTAAGAAGATGGAGTTCAATGCCTAGGAGTTGGATGCATGAGGTTTAACAATTACAGGGAACATAAGCTAAAGCCACCTTCAACCCTAACCAAACAACAAAATGTTCATTAAACTTGAAAACTCGAAGACACCCAGAACAATTTCTATTGAATCTTGTAAAAATCATGCAATTTTGGTTTCATAAATAAACTGTCGTGGACTAAATCTCATATATTCCTTAGCAGGGACAGGTACATTTTGATTTTCTACTTTAAATTTTTGGTGCTTATTAAACCTTTCTTCAGCATTGGGTAGTATGGCTGCATCAAGATTCTAATTTTATTACTGGGATATCTCATTGACTCTAGACCATGTGCAAACCCGTGGTTGGTTTTGAACTGGGGCAGTGGTTAAGTGCAGAGGCAGTGGTGTTAGAGGAAGAAGGGAAGGGAGGAAAAAATGGATGGGGACAATGAAGTGGTATGACACGTCATATCCACCTCAATAATGTATCATACAATGTGAAGGGTCTAATGGCATAAGGTATTTTTATATTAGTTTTATGACATCGGAGAGACGGGGACTAATGTGCGTGTATATATATGTATACTAGTCTCTATATTAACCCATGTAAACAAAATTAAGTTGAATTCACATCAGTCAATCTCAATTTAAGTAAATTTGATTATGTGATGTCTACAAATTATTGCAGTAAATACTATAAAATCAATCTAAAAATATTCATACCGAACACAATGTTAATTCCCGGTAAAAGGTATTCATTAAATTCTCTAATTTATACGACCCTAAATCGAAGTAATCCTCAGTTTCAAAGAAGAAAAAAAAAAAAAAAAAAAACGATTACGTATATTAGATTAAGGGAGGTTCTCTTATCCATAATCTGAAAGGCATATAGACTAGCCGGTGCTATCGACAAATGATCACAAACTTTGCGACACCCATGTTCCTGAGTAATATTATGAGATAAAAAAGAATACATTTCCAATTATTCGTCGGTAGATACTGATCCAGAACAAATCAGCACTTTAATTAAAGTAGAAAAATATGAGAAGATGTTAAACTATGCAATAAGATAAGTATACATGCAGAAAGAAAGAGAAAACAAAAGCAAACTTAGATGATATTCTCTTATAAGTAAGAAAAATTATATAATGGGTGACATCTCTATGTTGCAAATCGGTGGAATATCCTTTGAAATTTGACGTCTTATATTACGACCCAAAATCTATTAAAAATTATGATGACACCGGACATCATTATCAGGCAAGTCAATAATAAATACTTAATTTTGTTCTCGCTTTAATAATTTAGAAATTATATTTTTCTTTTAATTAAACAGTAAAAGATGGAAGTTACAGAGTGAATAATAATATTTTACAACAATTTTAATACAGTGCAACCCATAATCGCCCCAAAACCCGGTGTCACAAGTGCATGAGCATCATCTAAGAATTTAAAATATAATACAGCATCTGTCCGAATACAAATTTGGACGGGATAAATACAAATACTTTGAAGGAGACTCTGCTGGCTGCGGTTCGTAACATGGAGTACAGCTCACCTAAGCCTCTGTATGCGTACACGCATCTGCTCTTGCAAGGTCGATAATCATAAATGCACCTGCACAAAGCATGCAACAAGTGTAGTATGAGTACGCAAATCAACGCGTACCCAATAAGTATCCGGCCTAACCTCGAAGAAGTAGTGACGAGGGGTCGACTCCGACACTCACTATGGGCAAACATTATAATACCGATAGTTTAATTAAGCATGAATTATATAAAACAGCGGGAGACTCAATATTCAATAAGTAAGTAAATATTTCTTTTATTATTTAGGAAATCTCCATCTCTGGTTTCGTCATTTAACAATTTATATCTCAAGCCCATGAAGCATTGGCAAATATTATGAATTTTAAAGTTGTATCATGCGCAAACAATGCCGAGGTCGTACGACCCGCTCCAACATGTAAATATAAACTGTGCATTGCCGATGATCGAACGACGCGAACCATAGATGCATCTATTTAATCTGCCGAGGTGTTCGGCCCGCTCCACGAAGGAAAAACACATTCAAACAACCAAATCAATAATTCATTAAGGAGCAAACATCCAAGGAAATGTCAATTCTCATTTAACGGTCAAGAATAAGAAGTTTAACCTTTTAAAAATTCCTTTACCAAGTTCAACATGATTTAAGCAGTTTAAATTAACAATAAGAGGTCGTTTGGTAGGAGGTATTAGAAAAAATAATGGCAATATTAGCTCTATGCATTACTAATACCTTGTTTGGTACATATTTTCAACCTGTGCATAACTAATACTTGTATTAATTATACATCATACTTGGCATCATCCTATGCATAAGTAATGCATAGAAAATCATGACATTAGTAATACCAAAGCAATTAATGCATTTATTAGCCTGATTAAAGACAAAATTGTCCCAAATCCCCTTAAAACTAGAGAATATGGAGGGCATTTTTGTAAACAACTATTTTTTTAAAAATTATGCAACACATTATAATTTTAATAGAACACACCAAACAGTAGATAAGAAATAACATCTGCATAACTAATGCTTGCATTAAAAATCCATGCATTACTAATCCAAGCGTTACTAATACACTTTATTCCGCACTATTCTTATACACCCTACCAAATGACCCCTAAGGGTACAAATATCGCAAGTATAGCATGATTTGGGTCCTAGACTACCCGGACTTAAGCATGATAGTAGCTAAGCACGGGCTCTCGTCACCTCGTGCGTACGTAGCCCCCACAAATAGGAGCACATATTGAATTATTTCACCTATGAGGTTAATTCCTCCTTACAAGGTTAGAAAATAGACTTACCTTGCTCCGAAGTTCTATCACCGGCTCCCAAGCCCTTCCAACAGCTCAAACCGATGCTCAGCGCTCCAAAACTAGTCAATAAACATGCAAATCCATAAATATACACCCTAATCCTCAGCATAATCTAATTTATAACAATTCCTAACTCCGCTTGAGAAGTCGACAGAAATTGCCCTCAGGTCCACATGTCCAGATTCCGAAATTTTTTGAAGATAAACTTTACCCATAACACCACGAACTCAAATATATAATTTATTCCAAACTCCATGTCCAATTTCGTGGTCAAAATCTAAAAATACTAATTTCTAGATTTTTCTTCAAAACCCCAAATTTTCATGTTAAAATCTATATATAATCAATGTATATAACTCAAAATAGGTGGGGATAAATTTTTTTGCCATTGATGATGAAAACCTCCTCTTGAAACTCTCCAAGAATCGCCCAAACCAAGAGAAAATGAAAGAAAATAGGCTAAATCCCGTCTTTAAAGAATTACACTATCCAACGATTCTTCGCACCTGCGGTCACTTGACCGCTTCTGCGTCCCCGCAAGTGAGACCAAAAATACCGCTTCTGCGGTCCTCCTCCAGACCCCTCGACTCTGCATTCGCGAACCCCATCCGCTTCTGCACCTTCGCTTCTGCGGCTCCACGCGCGCAGGTGCGGTCCCGCTTCTGCGAAACTCGACTGCATCTGTTGTCCCAGCCTTCTCCAGCCTAAGGCGCTTCTGCGACCCTCATGGCCGCTTCTGCGGCTCAGCACCTGCGGCCCGAACCTCGCAAGTGCGGTTACACCAGAAAACAACAGCCTCAGCACCTCCATAAGGCCAAATTCAATCCGTTAACCATCCGGAATCCACTCGAGGCCTCTGGGACTTCAACCAATTATACCAACACGTACTAAACACCATACGGGCTTATTCGAGCCTTCAAACCACATCAAACAATGTTAAAACCATGAATCGCACTCCCATTCAAGATTTATGACCTTTTGAACTTCCAGCTTTTATATTCAATGCCGAAACCTATCAAATCACGTCCGATTGACCTCAAATTTTGCACACAAGTCACATTTGACATTACTCACCTACTCCAACTTCCGAAATCGAAATTCGACCCCGATATCAAAAGTCCACTTCCGGTCAAACTTCTCAAAAACCTTCAAATTTCTAACTTCCGCCAAATGACTCCAAAATGACATACGGAACTTCAAATCCACTTCTGGACGCGCTCCCACTACTAGAATCACCATACGACGCTATTCTCAGACTCAGAATCCCAAACGGACATCGATAACATTGACATGTACCTCAACCCAAACTTATGAAATACTTAAAAAATGCCAACTTCCACAATAGGCGCCGAAACGCTTCTGGGTCATCCAAAGCCCGATCCGTACCCAGTCCAAAATTATCATACGAACCTGTTGGAAACTTCAAATCCCAAATCCGAGGTCGTTTACTTAAAATCAACCCTTAATCAGATTCTTCCATCTTAAAGCTTCCCAAATGAGAATTCTCTTTCCAAATCCACTCTGGAGATCCCGAATTTCAATTCCGACCACGCGTACAAGTCATAATACCTGAAGTGAAGCATCCAAGGCCTCAAAATTCCGAATGACGCGTTAGAGATCAAAACGAACTATCAGGTCGTTACATTCTCTCCGGCTGAAACATACGTTCGTCCTCGAACGTGCTAAGAACTGCTCCTGAGTTGTCCAAAATCACTTTTTAACACCTCGTGCACCTATCTGTGCTACCACAACCCAGTTGAGCACATCAGCTCAAGCAAACCTATAGATTCTCCTTTTTAGTTAGTCAATTAAGCTTTAGAGCCAAATTCCAATATCTGAAATCCTCTACCGGTTCTGTGTCCAACATACAAACACCTTACGCATCACTACACGATGCACCAATACATGATTGTATACCTGTTCTGAATCCACACCGTGCACTGCATAATTCACCTGACCATAATAACACCCTTTGACAATAATAGCCATTATTCCACGAATTTGATGTCCACAACACACCCCATGACACATATAAGTCCTGTTCCAACTCTTGCAGTACTGCCACGACGGAAGAGATGTGTAGAAATTCATAACCAACTGCTGAGTCATTAAATCATTGAGTCTCTCCTCCTGATAAGAACCATTACCTCATTATGAACCAAATAATGATACGTGCTCTCAAATATGTCGCATATAAATCCGATCGCACTGATCCTAAGTTTGAAAATCTCGTTTCACCCAGTACAAGCTGCTCAGGCAATAAGACACCTTAGACACTGCCAAAAGTCTCATACAGTGCCATAATGTGCCCACAAGCTACAAGCTCGAATGTGATACATAAGGGAACAAACTCTAGGAAGAACTATTCAACCCACGTAACTAAGTTAAACAACCGAAAAAATATCATGAACCCTCCTTAGAAAATGAGAAGAAATACACAAAATAATAGGCAGGGGATACTGTACTCAACACCACACTGTTGCGGCGTGCAACCTGATCCAACCATGATACTATCGCGGACTGCAACCCGATCCAACCATGATACCCGTGGCGGCGTGCCACCCGATCCATACATAATAATCTATAAGAAAATACTTACCGAGAAAAATGCTCATAACTACGAAATACCCGAACATCAACCACAAGCACGTTAAGTGCATAATACAATTCCTGGGGATACAGATAGCGCCATACGCTATGAAACTAAAGCACAATCAAGGTGCAATAGGTGACCTGTATCTTGAGAGCCATCCTGCTCTCGTAACTCCACAAATTATCCGGAATCTCAATACAAGTGAAAATAACCAAACCGCCTCACAACCCACATGGCACAATACAATATTGCATGAAATAGCCAACGACGAAATGGCATCCAACGTCCGAGTACTCCTTCATAACAATGGTATGCTGAAATGAACATATCCGGCCTGATACAGAGTCCACATTCACATTTAGATCCATCCATGGACCTCAAGCCGATTCCGATCGTACCGCATTGGGCCAATAATCTTTCAGGGATCCACAATAACCCCCTTTTCCCATGACACACAAGAACAACCGTCAAATTCAGAACAAACTTCCACAGTCCACAATCAAATGAATCGAGCGCCCTTCAGGCATAAATTCTCACATTAGCAATAGTATCATAATCTCCATACTTGGTTTAAATATTTAATCAACTAAGTGACTACATGTCGAACTTATATGATCCTTCCATGGAATACGCTCCCACAACCTTCCGCACCAGGTAGCAAGTTTGCATACCCATACCACCAGCCATACTAATGTTGTAAAGCAAATCTTGGATCCGCCAATCATAACACAAAGTCTCTTACACATGACACTGATATCAGGTGACGGTAAAGACAATGCCATCTTACTCTAACATCTGAATCCCTTCCTGCTCACCCAAGCTCGCAACATTCTTGCCTACACCGAAGTGCAACCTTGATCCTCCACTTCCAATTAGCATGTTGTTATGCACCTAACATGCCAATACGCGAGAATAAAAGAATTCCATCATAATTCTTCCGGGATCCATCTACATATAACAGGCCAAAATAATCGAATGCCTCCATACAAAATCAATTACGGCAGCCGTCAAGCCTCGCATGTACCGCCACAAATTACATGTTTAACTTAACACGCTGAAAAAACTGATCATTGCCACTATCATGCCAATCCAACCATCACCAACCGATCCGACTTCTTCTAGTTTACTCTGGACTTTCCTTAGGAATAGTAGTAGCTCCATTAAAACATAACGAACTCAATTCGGCACTCATCCTGAGTGAACTTATTTCACGAGACCACTCTGTCTCTAAAACCCATGAACCATCTCATACCCTCCTTGTGCGACACTTGCATCTTCAACTGGTACACATATTATGATAAATCCCTCCATAGAATCGAAGTTACCTCCCCCCATTCTTCCAATGCTACACCGCAGACTGGACATAACATGGAACACTCCAAGCTTCTTTCATAACCCACTGCAAAAGCTCGATACTTAACCACACTACAGACTCGAAACCTTTAGGCACCACACTTTAATTTTTTAATCTGCTAGGGCTGTTGATGAGAGTCACCCACTCTGACTTGGTCCCGAATTTAATCAAACTCCAAGGCCCTACTAGTAAATGAACACCCTCTTAAATAAGCACCCGACTGAATCACTCTCCTTGTAAATTACCACTACACGAAGCATAAACCCTGAATCTTCCCAAAGCCTTAACATGAATTGATAAGGCCAATTATAGCACACATTCCTCAAATCCTTTGCTTAAATTAATACTGGTGTTCTCTTTCCTTAGTCGCAATAACCATTCGACATGCCGATAACTAGAAACCTCACAAGTAGACAACCATACAATCCTATCGTAGGCGATGAGGATCTCCCACTTAGCTTGAAGCTTACCATTGCATCCCTCTGGAACCGACGAAGATTCCTTATCCCCCACTAACATGATATTGCACAATCGACCTGCCAAATTTCTTGAAACCTTTCTGTTAAACACTTCATGAACACTCTAAATCACTAGCCACATGCACGTCCTCGACCTCTTCTTGGATAGCCAGTAGAAATTCTTTGCAGGAGCTTCGTTAACACCACGCAATCGCTAACCGGATCACACGAGATAACCCATCTGTGGAAACTTCACGCCGACATCATCCAAGATGCTGCACTGGGTGCAATTACTACGAAAGTAGCTGCACAAATTCGTTCACTCCTCATGGACATCAACTAAAGGTGCGACAATACGTTCAAATCCAAAGTCATGCTGTATCCTTCTTCATATCAAGCAACTCCTTTATGTCGTATCCCATCTCCCGCCACATAATAGTCAATATTCCAAATTGTCTATAGACCTAGTCACTGTCCACCATGAATCCCGAATCATTCTAAACTTTTCCCAAGGCGTGTAATCATCCTTCCACAGAACCCATATGATACTCTTCCACTCTCCCACTTAGGTCAAACTCACTCATTTAAGCAACTACTCGACTTCTGCTTCTCACACTTGGCCTTCTAGAAGTTTATCCACCACAAGACACCCCCCCACATGTCCTTCCTCATCCTTCGCTGCTCAGTTGTTGCCTTAAGTCAGGAACCATCTCTATAGCACTAGAACCAATAGATTGCTACCAACTTTAAACCCCTCGGAATATCATCTTTCTCGAGCCATCAACATTAGAAACACCGACTCTATCCGAAACCACCACACACCGCCATCTCTAACAACCGCATCTCAGACACCATTTCCCAATACACCGCCCAAAGGAAAATTTAAGAAGGCCATATTATCGATGAGCCTTAACGCGTTCAACAATGACGATGACACCACATCACAAATGACAAATCTACCACGCTCGAAAATACCAAGTCTTTTTACTCCATCAACCCAAACCTGAACATTCCTAGTCCGATTGCCTTTCCTCTGCCGGACATAAAATACTGAATCTCTGAATCATGCACTAAGTAACACCTCCCTTCAGGTCATTCACTGCATCGACGCCTGTACAAGCATCCTACCAGTACACAACCACTGTGCGATAGCAGCGTACAAACTATCATAACAATCAGGGCTAGATCTCAAAACCTTAGGTAGTACTGATACTGAGCTGAAATGACAGAACGACCTTCCGCAATGCAACAACAATAGTCCAATCAAATACACAGGGAGAAAATCCTGCCCCACATCTGTAGTACCATTACAATTCCTCGATTCCGATTTATAACAAGCACGTCGCGTTGCATAAGATTGAATTTGAAAGAAATGAAGGTGTAGGCCTCAAAGGAATCAAATCACACAATGAGGAATCAAGAAGGCAAGCGCTCTTAACAGCCATGTAGCTTCTCGAAGATAAGTATAGACATCTTCGTACCGATCCACAAGACTATTAGACTCGCTCATGACTCGTGAGACCTAAGTGAACCTAGTGCTCTGATACCATGTTGTCACGACCCAAAATCCATTAAAGATTGTGATGGCGCTGGATACCACTGTCAGGCAAGCCAACAATAAATACTTAATTTTGTTCTCATTTTAATAATTTAGATATTATATTTTCCCCTTAATTAAATAGTAAAAGATGGAAGTTACAGAGTGAATAATAATATTTTACAACAATTTCAATACAATGCAACCCACAATCACCCCAAAATCCGGTGTCACAAGTGGATGAGCATCATTTAAGAATTTAAAATATAATACAACATCTGTCTGGAATACAAATTTGGACAGGAGAAATACAAATACTCTGAAGGATACTCTGTTGGCTGAGGGTCGTAACATGGACTACAGCTCACCTAAGTCTCTGTATGCGTAAACGTCTCTTCTCTTGCAAGACCGCTAATCATAAATTCACCTGCACAAAACATGCAACAAGTGTAGTATGAGTACATAAATCAACACGTACCTAGTAAGTATCCCGCCTAACCCGGAAGAAGTAGTGATGAGGGGTCGACTCCGACACTCACTATAGGCAAAAATTATAATACCGATAGTTTAATTAAGCATGAATTATATAAAATGGCGGGAGGCTCAATATTCAATAAGTAAGTAAACATTTATTTTGTTATTTAGGAAATAACCATCTCTGGTTTCGTCATTTAACAGTTTATATCTCAATCCCATGAAGCATTGGAAAATATTATGAATTTCAAAGATGTATCATGCGCAAATAATGTTGAGGTCGTACGGCCCGCTTCAAAATATAAATATAAAATTTGCACTGCCGAGGGACGAACAACGCGAACCCTAGATGCATCTATTTAATCTGCCGAGGCTTTCGGCCCGCTCCACGAAGGAAAAACACATTCAAACATCCAAATCAAGAATTCATTAAGGAGCAATTATCCAACGAAATGTCAATTCTCATTTAACGGTCAAGAAAATAAAATTTAACCTTTTAAAAATTCCTCCACCAAGTGCAACATGATTTAAGCAGTTTAAATTAACAATACGGGTGCAAATATCGCAAATATAACATGATTTGGGTCATCGACTAACCATACTTAAGCATAATAGTAGCTACGCACGGACTTTCGTCACCTCGTGCGAACGTAGTCCCCAAAAATAGGAGCACATATTGAATTATTTTACCTATGGGGTTAATTCCCTCTTACAAGGTTATAAATGAGACTTACCTCGCTCCGAAGTTCCATCACCGGCTCCCAAGCACTTCCAATAGCTCAAACCGATGCTCAACGCTCCAAAACTAGTCAATAAACATGAAATCCATAAATATACACTCTAACACTCATTATAATCTAATTTATAACAATTCCTAACTTTGCTTGAGAAGTCGATAGAAATCGCTCTCAGGCCCACGTGCCCCGATTTCGAAATTTTTTGAATGTAAACTTTACCCATAACACCATGAACTCAAATATATAATTTATTCCAAACTCCATGTCCAATTTCGTGGTCAAAATTCAAAAATACCAATTTCTAGGTTTTTCTTCAAAATCCCAAATTTTCACTAAGTTCCATGTTAAATCTATAAATAATCAATGTAATTAACTCATAATAGGTGGGGATAACTTACCTTGCCATTGATAATGGAAACCTCCTCTTGAAACTCTCCAAGAATCGCCCAAACCAAGAGAAAATGAAAGAAACGGGCCAAATCCCGTCTTTAAGAAACACACTGCTCAACGATTCTTCGCACCTGCGGTCACTTGACCGCTTCTGCGGCTCCGCAGGTGCGGCCAAAAATACCGCTTCTGTGGTCCTCCTATATACCCCTCGACTCCATATCTGCGACCCTCATCCGCTTCTGCGGCTCTATGCGCGCAGGTGCAGTCCCGCTTCTGTGGAACTCGGCTACATATGCGGTCCCAACCTTCTCCAACCTAAGCTGCTTCTGCAGCCCTAACCTCGCAGGTACGGTTACACCAGAAGACATCAGCCCCAACACATCCATAAGGCCAAATTCAATTAGTTAACCATCCGGAATCCACCCGAGGCCTCCGGGACCTTAACCAATTATACCAACACGTACTAAAACACCATACAGACTTATTCGAGCTTTCAAATCAGATAAAACAATGCTAAAACCATGAATCACACTCCCATTCAAGATTTATGACATTTTGAACTTCTAACTTCTACATTCGATGCTGAAACCTATCAAATCACGTCCGATTAACCTCAAATTTTGCACACAAGTCATATTTGACATTACAGACCTACTCCAACTTCTGAAATTGGAATTTGACCCTAATATCAAAAGTCCACTTCCATTCAAACTTCTCAAAAACTTTCAAATTTCTAACTTCCGCCAAATGACTCCAAAATGACCTATGGACCTCCAAATCCACTTCCGGATGCGCTCCCAATACCAGAATCACCATACAGAGCTATTCTCAGATTCAGAATCCCAAACGGACATCGATAACATTGAAATGTAGCTCAACCCAAACTTATGAAATACTTCAAAAATGCCAACTTCCATAATAGGTGCCGAAACGCTCCCGAGTCATCCAAAGCCCGATCCAGGCCGAGTCCAAAATCATCATACGAACCTGTTGGAACCTTCAAATCCCGATTCCGAGGTCGTTTGCTCAAAATCAAGCCTTAGTCAGATTCTTCCATCTTAAAGCTTCCGAAATGAGAATTCTCTTTCCAAATCCACTCTGAACTTTCCGAATTGCAATTCCGACCACACGTACAAGTTGTAATACCTGAAGTGAAGCTACTCAAGACCTCAAATATCCGAACGACGCGTTAAAGCTCAAAATAACCGGTCGAATCGTTACATCTTAATTGCATTTTGCACACTTCAGAGTGATATTTGATTCTTATCATAACTAGAACTGAAGTAACCTTGTAGGAGTGGAGTTTATGATAGGCGTACGAATTTGACTAACATTAAGTTTAGTTTGAATATACAGTTGCACCCCCTTTTAACTTGCTTCATTAAATAAATATTTAGTTATTTAAGGGTATAAAATTCATCAATATTTTAGGTATTTTGTCGTTCAATATTTAGCGCGAAACATTCGTGCTTCTATAATAACTAGTTTTAGAGTATGCGTATTGCACGTGCACTTATATAAATAGATACTCAGTTGGTAAAAAAAAATCATATTATGTATTTGAGTTATAAAATAAAATTAGAAAATGATAAGTTCTTTAAAATGATGGAAGTTGATCTCAATGGAAGAAACCTTCTTCCACGGGGCATTTGCATCTATACCCGCTTTTTGTGTCACGTTTTAACTTGTGTTCTCTTTGCAAAAAAAATTGAAAGTGTACCCGATTTTTCTCATAACTTCAGTATACAGGGCAAAAGTAGCAAAGAAAATCACGCAAAACTTCAGCATTCTAGTAGACGGGCCTGAAGTACCAAGTGTGCTGAAGTTTTTATTTGTAATTGATGAACTTAAGCATAGTAGCTGAAGTTTTGTTCTCTATTTGCTGAAGTTTTTGTTTGTAATTGCTGAAGTTTTTATTTTTGTAACTGGCGAACTTCAACTCTAGAGCTGAAGTTTTTGTTTTGTAACTGGCAAAATTCAGCTCTAGAGCTGAAGTTTTTGTCTACTAATTCACGTAATTATTTATAATTTATTTTTAAATAATCTGATAAACATATTTATGAAAATCATCCCATGAACTGAAGTTCCATAGCAGCACCAACAGCAGCAGAAGAAAGAAGAAGAAGAAGAAGGAGAAGAAGAAGAAGAAGAAGAAGGAGAAGGAGGAGGAGAAAAGGGGCTGGAGTTATTTAAAAAGTGGATACAAGTTAAAAGTTTTAAAAAAAAAGAGTATATATTAAATGGGGGCGACCAAATAGGGTGTCCCGTGCAATTTTTACTTCTTTCACATACGTCCTTAGATGGCTTATTGTCATTTCAAAACTATAGATATCTCTATTACCTAATACTGAAATAAATAAATTATAAAAATATTTTTATCTTAATTCTTTAAAGATTTTGTCAAATAAAATAAATTTAAAATTTAAATCTTTAGAGATTTGAGAATAAAGAGCTCGGCCTTATAGCTGATTCAAATAATTAATAAGTGATGGCGCAAAATCTAAAAATGACTAATATTGATATTTTACCAAAAATAATCTAATATAAAAAATACAGGGAATATCATTCGTTGAAATGAATGTGAAAAGAAACAATAAATTAATGACAAATTTAACTTATTTAAAATATATTTTGCTTACTAATGTTTCGTCCTTATTGCTTCAAATTATATTTTTACCAATTAATTTCTAAAACTAAACTAACTAACTTTAATTTGCTATATTTGATGATGTCTTTCATTGCCAATGCTTTTCTTATAAAAATAAATTTATATAGCCTAAGAATTTTGTCAACTCGATAAATAATTTTACTTATATAATGAATATAGAGAGGAATTGAATTGGAAAACTTTAATTGCTTATTTAGTTAATTAATTAAAAATATAATTTCATTCATATTAGCTCATCCCAAACACTAAATAATTAGATGTAACTATAACTCTATCCAAAAATATACAACGTGGAAAGTTTTGATAGTAAAAAAATAAGTAAACTTAAAATATTAAATACTAAATATTAAGAAAATAATTAATGACAATTTTATCCAAGTGAAAAATGTTCATAAAGAATAAAATATCTCTTTTGCATAACGCCTTTATGCTTTTATAATACTAATACATAATAGATTCATTATATATTTTCAAGACAAAGACAAAGAATTAGGAAGTTTAGCTTATCAATTTCGAACTCAAAGTGTAGGATAGTAGTTTTTTTTTAGGTAAAATTTTAATTGATTTTAAAGTCTTAAATTTTAGCTACTTAATTCAAATACGGAAAGATTTAATAACCAGATTTCAAATGAATATTAGAAAAATAATTAAATGACTATTTTGCCTAATGTGAAAAGATTAAAAAAGGCGAACTGCATTTCGCTAAGGGGCTTCGTGCTTTTAATATAGTACTAGTCTTAAGGTACGCGCCTTGTGCGTGTATCCTATATCAATAAAATATACTTTTTTAAAAATTACTAAATAATTAATAAACAATGTGCTTGAGTTTTAAAATAAAAGTTAACAAAAAAAATGTATAAGTTTTTGAAAATGATGACTACTACATATATTATTTAGCTGGCTTAATGAATAGCTAATTCTTTTCATAAAAGTTCTTAGATGCCTTATTTTAGTTTCTGAGGACTTCTACACAAATATCTTATAAAAGAATATTGTTATTTCTATGATCTAATACAAAAAAAAATATAAATATTATTACCAACAAAGTTTTGTCAAATAAAATAAACTAAAAAAATGAATTTCTCTGTCATTTTGGGAATGAAGAGGTTGGTGTTACGTTCATAAAAAAAATTGATAAGGAGAAACATAACGCCTAAATGACTTATATTTTTTTACATCAAATTATTTAATATAGAACATAAGAGAAGTTGTCATTTGTAAAATAATAATAATAATAATAATAATAACAATAATTAATAATAATAATAATAATAATAATAATAATAATAATGTAACGACCCGACCGATCGTTTCGAGAGTTTTAGCCCCGTTTCCCCCATTTCTGTTTCATTTTGTGTGGTTCAGCTCTTTTGTGTTGTGTTAGGTTGATTGGTTCGGTTTCGGAGTGGTTGTGGAGAGAAATGAGACGCTTAGTCTCTTAAGATGGTTAATTAGTTGGAAAAGTCAACAGGAAGTTGGATTATAGGTAAATGATCTCGAAATTGGGTTTTTCTGGCTCGGATAGCTTCGTCAGGTGATTTGGGATTTAAGAGCGTGTTCGGAATGTTATTCGGAGGTCCGTGGTAGAATTAGGCTTGAATTGGCGAAATTGGATTTTTGGCGATTTTCGGTCGACAGTGGAAAATTAGATATCGAGGTCGGAATGGAATTCCGGAAGTTGGAGTAGGTTCGTAATGTCGTTTGTGATGTGTGCGCAAAATTTTAGGTCATTCGGACGTGGTTTGGTTGGTTTCGGCATCGTTGGGATATTTCAGAAGTTTAGAAATCCTTAGGCTTGAATTTCGGGTTAATTTAGTGTTTTGATGTTGTTTTGAGTGTTCCGAGGGTTCGATTAAGTTAGTGGGATAATATGTGATGTGTTGGTATATTTGGTTGAGGCCCCAAGGGGCTCGGGATTTATTTCGGATGGCTAACGGAAGTTGAAAGTTGGAAAATGCAGCAAAAAGGCTGCTGGTGTAACTCTTATGGTTTTCCGCACCTGTGGAAGGGAGATCGCAGGTGCGGCGATCGCATGTGCGATTTGTGGTCGCAGGTGAGGAGTTTGGAGGCCTGGGGTATTTTCGCAGAAGTGGAGAGTGGGCGCACCTGCGGGCCCGCAGGTGCGAATTTGGGCTGGATAAGTGGAATCCGCAGAAGCAAATTATTTTCCGCAAAGAGGAGACCACATATGCGGTGTATGGGCCGCAGATGCGGAATCCCTAGTCTGAGCATATAAAGTTGAGACTTCGTGAAATTTGGATTATTTTCCACCCTTTGTGTTCGGACTTGGAGCTTTTTGAGGGATTTTGAAGAGGGATTCAAGGGGAATCACTTTGAGATGCACGGCGATTTGAGGTCGAGTCGAGCGTTAAGGGAATCGCGGAGTAGATTCTCATTCAGATTGAGGTAAGTAATGATTGTAAATCTTGTCCAGAAGGTATGAAACCCCGGATTTCACATCGTTTCACTATTTTGAAGTGGCACACATGCTAGATGACGAGTGTGTGGCATGCACCGTTGAAGATTTGTAACTTGGTCCGTTCCATAGCAACTATTAAGGTAACGTATTTTACTGAAAACTATATGATATTTTGTGTTTTAGAAAATATTACTATGTTTTGGGCTGAATGCTATATTTGGGCCTTGTGCCAAGCTATTTCGACCTTTAGGGGCTTTTTATTGCTATTTCCTCACTGTGTTGATTTATTTGTACTCAGTCATGCTATGTTTTACTGATTTCGGAACTCAGTCTTAATTACTCCATTTGATGCATAAAAATGATATTCTGGGCTGAGCACCCTGTTTTATTAATAGCTCGAGTGGCTTGAGAGGTTTCTGCTGAATGAGGCTGAGGGCCTGTGTTGTGAGGATATCATGGGATCGGGCTACATGCCGCAACATGTTGTAGTGATTTATGATATATGAGAGGCTGAGGGACTGATTGTTTATGCCACGAGATGGCTTGTTATAGCGCTTGGGCTGTAGGAGCCCCTCCGGAGTCTGTACACCCTTAGTGAGCGCAGGTACCCACTGAGTGCGAGTGCCGAGTGATGAGTGATTGGGAGGCATGAGTGGCTGTGAGGTTGCCCGATGGACTGATTATGAGTGATTGTGAGGTAGCCCGAGGGGCTGATTCTGAGTGATGTTACGCCCGAGGGGCGGTTTATGATATATGTTTTGCCCGAGAGGCTATTTATAATTTTCATCACTTTTACTCTAAATGTCTTGAAATTCTTTTGAAACTGTTGGAAGAATATTCTCAAATGACTTTAACTGAAACCGGCTTTTAAGCGTGACGATTTGACATATATGTACTGTTGGGAAGAAAGATTTTACTTATTGTGAATTTATGACGTGTATTTACGTGTTTCTTACTGCTCAGTCTTTATTTACATTTATTACTTACTGAGTTGGCGTACTCACATTACTCCCTGCAACTTGTGTGCAGATTCAGGTGCCAGGGCATCAGAGTGAGAGTTGGTCTTCCCTGTCTCAAAGTGTTTCGGAGATTTTCGAGGTAGCTGCACGACGTTCGCAGCCTGGCCTTTCTCCTTCCTACTTTTTATAGCATTTATTTTCTCAGACTTGTATCTTTAGTTTAGTTGCTCATGACTAGTGACTCCGGAATTTTGGGCTGTATTTAATGTTTAGTATATCCTTGCTTGTGTTGAAATGCTCAAACGAATTTTTTTATGAAATATCAGATAAGTAATATTTTGAACGAAAGATTTCTTTATGCTATAAGTAGTGAATTCGCGATAGGCGCCATCATGGCCAGGGTGGTTTTGGGGTCGTGACAAATAATAATAATAATAATAATAATAATAATAATAATAATAATAATAATAATAATAATAATAATAATAATAATAATGATGATGATAATAATAATAATAATGATAATAATAAATGACAATTCTTTTAGAATATAGTTTGTATACTATTGTTTTCTCCTGATTGCTTCAATTTTTTTTTTTTTACGAATTTGACTCTTAATTCTATTATAACCAATTTTTCCTTATGCTAATGCTATTCTTATCAAAACAAATTTATGTATCATATTCGATTTGTCAATTTGAAAATAATTTTACTTATATGATGAATACGAAAAATAATTAAATTAATTCTTGTTAAATAGTTAATTCAAAGGCTTGATTATTTGTTCCCAACATCAACTGAAATTACACATTAGTAGTTTTCACCTAATTCAAATTAGGAAAGATTTATTAATTAAAATTTTAGTTGATATAAAAGTCCTAAATATTAAAAAATTAATTAGATTCTAATACTAAATATTAGAAATATAATCAAATGACTATTTTATCCAGTGAGAACTCTAGTTTAAGAGGGTAAAAAAAAGGCGAACTACATTTCGCTAAGGGCCTTCGCGCAAATAAAAATATTAATGAGCCACATTTGATTTAAAAAAAATTCTAGAAGATAATTTGATAAGAACTTTTAACTTACATAAATAAATTCACAAAATAGAAAGAGATAAAGAAAATAATACAAAAACATAAAAGCATACCGAAACAAACATTCCAAATATATACGGATGCTTGTTGATGCAAAAAATTGAAAAGAAATAATTTTTAGTACCAAGATGTACCATTTTATTAAATAATTGCAATTTTTTAATATCTTTCATGTCAAAATAATAAATACCAAAAGAAAGATATTTATTTAATTAAAATTTTTCTCCTTTTTAAAATCCCTACATATTAGTTGTTTTCACCTAATTCAAATTAGAAAAGACTTAATAATTAAACTTTTAGTTGATATGAAAGTCCTAAATATTAGGAAATTAATTAGATTACTATTACTAAATATTAGAAAAATAATCAAATGACTATTTTGTCCAGTGTGAATTCTAATTTAAGAGGGTAAAAAAGGCGAACGATATTTCGCTAAGAGTCTTCGTGCTTTTAATATAGTACTAGTATCTAAAAACGTAGGTTGCAATTTAATAAGTACACATGATGGTATAAATATTTATTTATACGAAGGAAGAAAAAATTTAATTAATGAGAAAAATATTATTACATTACCATAATATGTGAATTAAAAATGAAAAGTTGTCATCAAAACTTACACAAATGATCAATTTAATCATGTTGATTAGATAATAATTGTAGCTTAAAGGTATCTAATGTGATGGTATCTTACCAAACATGTAACGACCCGACCGGTCGTTTTGTGTATCAGGACCCCGTTCCCCTAAATGAGACTTCCCGTAGCGGCTTATTATGATTTATGACTTGCGGGGACGGGTGGTACGGGATTCGGAAGTGTTTAGAGTGATATAGGAACACTTGGTTCCTTAAGGTTGACCTTTAAGGCCAAGTTTGACTTCGGTCAATATTTTGAGTAAACAACCTCGGAATCGAGTTTCGACGGTTCCGGTAGCTTCGTTTGATGATTTCGGACTTGGACGTATGTTCGGAATGAGTTTTGGAGGACCCGGGAGCGTTTCAACGCCCAATATCGAAATAAGAGTTTTCTTAAGTTCATATTGTGGTTTGGGATGTATTTTTGTGTTATCGAGGTTCGAACAAAATTCTAAGACCGGAAATAGTTCCGTTATGTCATTTATGACTTGCTTGCAAAATTTGGTGTCATTCTGAGTAGTATAGGTCGGTTCGGCGCATTTAAAGCGAATTTTAGAACTCTAAGTTCAAAGTTTGATTCCATTTGGTTTTGGGTCGAATTCTTAGTTTCGTTGTTGTTTTTCACGTTCCGAAAATTCGAGCGAGTCCGTATCATGAATACAGACTTGCCAGTGCATTTGGATGGAGTCCCGAAGGGTTCGGGTGAGTTTCGAACCCCTCAGAGTTAAATGCAGAACACCAGAATTTCTGTGTCTGGTTTCCTTCTATGCGTTCGGTTGCACTGTCGCGTTCGCATAGAAGGATCTGGGCAGGGGTGAAAATTACCCTATGCGTTCGCATAGGTGCTCCGCGTTCGCATAGGGTAGAGCATTGGGCCAGACCAACTTCGCCCTTACACAATGCGTTCGCACCCTCCCAGCCGCGTTCGGGTAGGTCTAGCCAAGCTAGCCTCCGCGTTCGCGAAGACCCCTCTGCGTTCGTATAGAAGGCCTCATCAGGCCCTGGCCATTTGTTCATCGCGAACGCATTGCCCCTGCTTCGTTCGCATAGAAGGAGCAGCTGGGCAGTGTGTTTTAAAACGGGACTTAAACCATTTTTGGGCATTCTTCTTCTTCCTTGGGTTGATTTTTGAGCATGCAAGAGAGACAAACGACCTAGCTATTTTGAGGTTAGTAATTCCTACCATAAACTTAGTCTAATACTTGGATTCTTAGGTAGATTAACTCATTAATTAGTGGAGATTCAAGAGTTAGAGTAAAAATCTAGGTTTTATAAAAATTTGGAGAATTACCAAGGAATTTGCCATGAAATCACACAAAAACTATGTATTAATGATTCTTAGGCTATGGCTAATTGATTCCTTCAAAAATTTCTGGAATCCGAGCATGTGGGCCTGGGGGTGTATTTTAGAATTTTTCAAAGTAAGGTGAAATAACTAAGTAAATAGGAGAATTCCATACTTTTGAGTATAAATTGATATATTTGTATAACATTTGATTAGTTTCGAGTCCTTGGGAGACGAGTTCGGAGTTTCGAGCGCATTCTTGACCCGGGGAGTAGGTTCGACGCGAGGTGAGTCTCCTTTCTAACCTTGTAAGAGGGAATTGTCCCCATAGGCGATTATAAATGGTTGTTTGTCCTTATTTGTGGGGGCTACGCACGCACGAAGTGACGAGAGCCGGTGCGTAGCTATTATTATGCCTTGTCGGGTAGTTTAGGACTCACAAGCATGCTTTATGTGTTATATATTTGATCTTGCATATGGTCTAAGTAGTCTAATATCCTCGAATCTCACATGTGAAGGCCTAAGAAGTTATGCTTTGAAGTTGACATTATTAAATTCTTATCCTGTTAGTATGTTCCTTGCTAAATTATCCGGAATTTCCTATTAATCATGTATTTATACGGGAATTCGAGTCGCATGAATGATTTGCGAGCGGGGTAGTCCTAGTATTATATTAACCCGAGTCACACGAATGATTCGCGAGCATGGTAGTCCTAGTATTATATTAACCCGAGTCGCATGAATGATTCGCGAGCGGGGTAGTCTTAGTATTATATTAACCGCGTCGCATGTTCGATTCGCGAGCCGGACAATAGATGCATATATGGTTCAGGCCATTCGACCTCGGTAGTGGACATTTACTTTTCACGTCGTACCGCCCGCTCGTTCACGGCTTGTTATGTGTTGATAATTTATGGGAAACCCTGTAATATATCTGTTGATTTTATGAAAAAGAAGGGAACTGAGTAGCTTTTATGCTATGGAAAGGTGTTAAGTAAAAGTACTACATAATGCTAATTATTGCTCCTGTCCTTATTATTACTATTCATTACTGTTATTTCTGTTTATCCTGTATTTAAATTGTATTGTTTTGACCCTAGTAAGTATCAAGTCGACCTCTCGTCACTACTCTTCGAGGTTAGGCGGGATACTCACTGGGTACATATTTGTTTATGTACTCATGCTACGCTTCTGTACTTGATTGTACAGGTTCTGAGGCTGTTGCATCTGGTTATCAGACAGGAGCTCGATTCTAAGTATATACTGGACCTGACTTCACGGTGAGCTGCTTCTCCTGACGATCCTCGGCAGCACCATGGGGTTTATTTTGTTATTCCCGTCTATCTCTTCCAAACAATGGGACACTTATATTATATCTTTTGTATATTTTGTTAGTTTGCCCGTAGGACTTGTGACACTAGTTCCTGGCACACACGTGGTAGATATTATGGTTTACAGGTTTGTATATATATATATATATAGGCTCACGCCTCTTTATGACTGCTTTTGGTTAGATTGGCTAATTATCTTTTTCAATTAATGTTTTGAGCTTTAAAACTTGGCACGTGTTGGGGTGTTTAATCAAATATGGGAAAATCCTTAGTAATCTGAGTGTTGGCTTGCCTAACCCCGGTATTGAGCGCCATCACGAACTGAGTTAGTATTTTGGGTCATGATAACATGGTATCAGAGCTCTACGTTCACATAGGCCTCACAAGTCACAGGCAAACCTAGTAGAGTCTTGCGGATCGGTATGGAGACGTCTGTACTTATCTTCGGGAGGCTATAGGGTGTTAGGAAACCTCTCCTTATTTTTATTCTATCGTGCAGTCGATGGTTTACTAAATCTCATTCTTCTATTCTCTCACAGATGGTGAGGACGCGTGCATCCGATGTTCCAGACCCGGGAGGGGCCGCTAACCCCATTGTCCGAGGCCGTGGCAGAGGCCGGGGGAGGGCACCGGCCCGAGGTAGGGGACGAGGGTGTCCCAGTGCTATTCCAGTTGCACCACCACCATAGGATCCTACGATAGAGGAGCAGGGTGAGGTGTGTCACACATCCTTTTTCACTACCCCCAGGATTAATGAAAGGGGTAATAAGGGAGTTTTTCCACTTTAAGTGACATTATTCAATTTTGGGATTATTTATTGATTTCAGAGTCGCCACCCGGATTTTTTACGGTGTTCCGGTACACCACTTATTTATGAAATCCCAAACCGAGGAAATTTTGACTCTGTTTAAATTGTCTGCGAACCAGAAATCCGGGTAAGGAATTCTGTTAACCCGGGAGAAGGTGTTAGGCATTCTCGAATTCCGTGGTTCTAGAACGGTCGCTTAATGATTAAAATTGGCCTAAATTGCTTAATTACTGATTTTAGCACCCAAATGCATTTTTATATTTTTACCGCTTTAAAAGTTCTTTTGTATTTAAAGAGTTATTCTGAGACGAGTCACGTATGCGTAAACCCGTAGAGTTTAAAACGCGTCTAATATCATGTCACGCGGACGTGTACACAATTCTTGACACCGAACTCATTAAATAATAAAAAAAAAGTGCGCAACCGCATATTTTGTTTTGTTGTCAAAAGAAACCGAAATCACATCACGCGAGCGTGTACGCAATTCCGATAATAATTTTTTAAGAAATTCGTTCCTAAAAGTCTCTATGAGTGTTCATTTTAGTCTTTATTTGTGTTATGTAAACGTATACACAATTTGAGAAAAAAGTTTATTTTATCTTACTCAAATCACGCGAACGTATACTTTGCTGATTAATTTGTTTTTCTAAGTCCAAGGCATTCAATATTTAAAAGGATGTCGAGATTCACTACATCTAAATTAAAAATCCCAAGACAAGTCATGTATTGGGCTATAGCCTAGTCTAGCCCGATTTGTATCACTTTAGGCCATCCTAATTAGGTCATTTGGACATGATTCAAAATCAAATAGCTAAACAATTAAGAAAAAACATGCTAACACATTTCACATTTATATGATAATAAATAAGGCAAATTTGAATTGCGAATATAATGTTACATGTACAAGATTTCTTTACCATCTGACCTACTCCTATATACTAAACAAGGGTATTTATACATAGCAAATGGATCCAACATGGAACTTTGACTTAAATTTTGCGACAGAACAACCTTTTGAACATAAAACCAAACTAACGAGACCTCTTGGATTAAGATCATTTGATACCTTTTAGGAAAGAGTATAAGTCAGAAACATGAAGGTGTGTAAAACTGAGCCTAAGTTACTTTTATTTAGAACAGACAGTCTAAGAAAAAATACGAATTTTAGATTCTATCTTTTGATAATTATTTTGAAACCCATTTGTGTTCAATAGTGAGAAATTTATAGTGAATTTTGTAAATGAAATACTCCTCATGCTAATTGACAACAGAAGAGAAAGGACTGGTTACAGATTGTTTAACCCAGTTAATGGGTCTAACATTCCAGGTCCCATGGCCAGAATTTCAGACTCTATCAGGCTCAATTGGGCCATGCTCATGAGTCTGGCCCAACTCGGATGACCTCAGCAGGTCTGGCCCATAACGGCTATAATAATAAACGTTTCAGATTTAAGAAAATATAACTGATCATAAATTCATATAGTTCAGTCCATATTACAACTGAAAAGGAAAAATGTATATAAAAGGTTGTAGATATGCTATTACATTACTTCTAAACCATAATAATACAGATTTTTGCTAATAGGAAAAATAAAGAAGGGAAAACAAAACTAGTTGATGCTCCTGTGCAAGCCAGCAACATGTTCTTCAAAGACTTAAACCTGCATTTTTCAACGTTAATCTAAAATTATAAGTCCAAAGTTTGAATACTTGGACAGTATTAATAAAAAATCTTTGGGCATTTTGTAAGATGAATCTAGCCGTAAAGGAAGTTAGATTCAACCTTAATGATGCCATAGGAGAATAAAATATGTTCATGCCTTTTTATGGACTGAATCTAACCATAGAAGGGGTCAGATTCAACTCCATGAATGTCATATTTTGTACTTCTTTGACACTCAACACATACCTATACCATGTCTTTGACTATTCTAGGCATTTTTAGAGATTGAATCTAACCATTATTCAGATTACTTACTCTAAGGCCCTTTTCGATTACCCATTTTATGCCTTTAAAGGGGGTAATTTTCAGCAATTAAACTTCTGTTTGTGCACTTATTTTGGGGTGCATTTGACTATTGGGGGGGGGGGGGGGGGGTCAGATTCACTACCCTTTAATGCTAATTTCTAATGACTCTTACTATGACTTCAATTACCTAATTACACAAGGGATAGTGACAGTTAAGATGAAACAGATTCAGGTAAAACCGCAGAAGTTAGAAACTTGACCAAACATACTTGTCTTGTCAATATAACACTAAAACTTTAACATAAACAAAAGAACATGCATTCATATTTTAGCATCATATTTTGGCACATGGATTTATATATAAGCACACTTAACCAAGAAAGACAGTTTCATGAAGAAGGGACAACATGCTTCAGATCTAAAATTTCATTTCATGTTAAGTGTTACATTCCTTTTAAGAGAAGGAATACAAAAGACCTGACCAAATAAAGGTCAGGCTGAGAATAGAAAAAAAAGCAACAAGAAAGGCTAGACCCAAGCAGCAACAACAACAGATCCACCAGCCAAGCCCAAATAATAAAAATCCAGCCCAGAACTTGAAGATGTGTGTAGGAGATTTTCGAAATTAGAACACCAAAACAAGAAGGAACAGAACTCAGAACCAAGACCAAGGGATGAGCATTTTCTTTTTGTTTTACTGATTTTCGAAATTTGATTTGTAAATGGCAACTAACTCTGATTTTTTTTGTCTTTTCCAAGTGTTTTCAGTAGCTAAGTCAGTGTCCAAGAGAATAAAATAGAGTGTCAAAGAGAAAAGTCCTTCTAATGTGGAAAATTGGTGTATTTATAAGGAACTTGGGGATGGGATATACCTAGCATATTCCCTATCTTATGGGATGAAATAGTACATAGGGCAGTTGTCACCCTTATCCTTTAGGACAACTGCCCCTATTCCAGAAATTTTCAGCTATTATAATGACCATAATACCCTTAAGAAATCTGATTTCAAAAGTCTAGAAGGTTCTTGGGTTGTTACAACCAAGATTCCCTCACCTAGGATTCCTAATATACCCCTTGAAATCCCCGAAATTACCATTAGGTAACCAGGGTTAAACTTTCTTGGATTATTATTGGCCCTAGTTAATTAATCCTAGTTAGCTCACTTTAGTTAACTAATAGTTATCCTCAACTAGGATTAGGTTAGTTAGTTAAAGGTTAGTTGATTAATGAAAATTAGTTATGTTATTAGGCTTAGTTATTTATCCTACACTATGGTTTATTTCAGTTTTCAAATTAAGTCTAAATGGGTTCAGCTTTCCTTTAAGTACCCAAAAATCATGATTCTACATAACTAACCCATAGTCATTTGGTCAATTAGCTTAGGTAAACAAAAATCAGAATTTACTTTCAACCAAGCAAAAGCAATGGTGAAACTCTAATCAATAGTAGTAAATTTAGCTATTTATGCAATTAGACATGCAATCATCAGGTAACAAACCTTATGGTAACACTTTGAAACGGTGTTTTACTTTGATAATTAAGTAGAGGCAGTCAATCATAAAAGAGAAAATCAAAAGCAGGAATCAAACAACGTGTGATTAGGCAAGGCGAGTTCATGGAATCTTTCAAGAATTTCACACAGAAAATATACTTATACCAACAAGTTCAGATTCGATCGGCTAGGGCAAATTAAGCATGACTAATATAACATATATTCATAGCTTGAACTAATATTAAGACCTATGCTAAGTTACTCAATTACCTAAGAGTGGTTCAATTAGTCTAAACAGAATCAATTAACGGGCCAATGAAAAAGAAGCACACACACACACACACATGTTTACTAAAAGAACCTAGATTAATCACAAAGAAACATGACTAAACAGGCACGAGTAGTAATAGAACAAAAAGAAAACTAGCCTAAAACAGCGGTGATTATACAACCCTATTCATAATTTCAGTAAAAACGAAATAACAAATAATAACAAAGGAAGAAGCAAACAGAAGAAAAAAGGTGGGGAAAATACCCATTTGATGGGTTTGGTCGGAAAAGGAAGTCGCCGGGCCTTGGTGAACTCAAATGTGACTTCGACTAGCATGAATCGACGGCTATTGTTACGAGCCATTGACTCATGTGAGTCTAAGTCATAGGGCCGACGAAAACTTGAACTTTAAAGGTATTAGATTTTTTATGGATTTCAGATCTGAAATTGCTTGATTTCGGGTGAGTTTTTGGAGAAATTGAAGGCATGAGGTGATTATGCAGGAGGAGAGGATCATCTGGTGAAATTTTGAGGGGTTTTGGAGCTACTCCGCCGCTGGCAGGCAATTTTCGGGCGGCGAAAGGTGGTGGCGGATGGCGAGGTTAGAGAGAGACAGAGGGGTGTGATAGGGGGTTAGTGAGAGGAGTTTTGAGGGGTGCGGAGGGGTGTTTAGGACATATTAATACTTAGGGGTTGTGAGTTCTCAGCCGTTGGATCTTAGGAGATCAACGTCTGGGGTTTGTTGTAATCTAAACGGGGTCGTTTGGTGTAGTAAGGGGGCCGGACGGGTAGTTTAATTGGGCAAGAGGTTGGGCTGGTCGGGTAAAGCTGCTTGGGCCTGGCAATTCCAGCCCAGGTCCGTTTTTAATTCATTTTTGAAAAATCTCAGCTCAATTAATTAATTAAACTAAAACTAAAAAAATGTAATAATTAGTTCTAACCTAGTTTTGTTGTCCAACTATAAATTAATTAATTAAACTCGCCCCATTTAATTTACTCCTAATCATTTAAAGGGCAAATTTCACAATTTTGTTAAAAGAAAGTAATTAAATGAAGAATTTAAACATTTAACCTACTTTATATCAGATAATTACATTTTTCTATCATTTAAATAACAATTAGAGGTTATGCACCTAATTATGTCATTTTAAATTATTTATGAATTTAAAGGCCGAAATATGGCTACATAATGCCAAATAAATTCACAAATAGCATTAAAATTCAATAAAGATCCATAAAACCAATTAATTCATTGAGATTTTTGTAGGATTATACGAGAGGTAAAAATCACGTGCTCACAGCTGCCCCTTTTTGCTCGGAAACACGAAGAGTTTTCGGGCAAAGACAAAGTGAGCAGCCATAAATGATTTTACCCATTCATATGTTCCATGGTGAAGCATTTTTTAAAAGTTTGATCGAACCCTGCTTTAAAGGTTTCCTACATATCCTTGGCTATAAAGGAATCAGATCAGTGTAGTTCTGGAAGTTTTGGTAGCTGGGACTACCGAGTAACTGTGGTTTCACTGTGGTTGCTGCTGTTACTGCTGCTAATCTTCTTATTACACCCAATTACAAAACGAAGGACTAACTAAAACCTACCAACTTCTAAATTACAAGATTCCTATCTAAGACTTGGTCTTGAGTCTTGATCTTTTGCTGACTCTAACCTGGATCCTGATGCTTGTTCTTCGTAGGTGCTGGTTTTGTCTTGTCGTTCCTCAAAGTAGGATATGCTGGACGGATGACTTCAATCTCGTCCTGAATAGTCCACTTCTTCCCCGTTTGTGCACTTTTGGATTCAATCTTCTCTTTCCTCTTTTTGTTTTTGTTATTTTTTGGATTGAAACTTCTTCTTTTGGTCGTCTCGAGTTCCAATGTCCTAGAAACGTAATCTGCACAAAAATAAAAACCAACGAACGAAATTTTCTGCCCCAGTTTTCAATAGGAAAATTTCGTGAGTTATTGTAACATACTCTATGCTACTTCATCATTGAAAGCAATGAAAAGACGGGAACGGTGCACCCGGAGTTACTGCAGACTAGGGAGTGGTTACCCTATATCTAAAAGTAAAATCAACTAGGGGTTGGAGACCCTATGTTGCAAAATAAAATCAACTAGAGATTGTATACCCTATGTTGGAAAAGAAAACATCAGCTAGGGTTTGTATACCCTATGGTGGAAAAGAAAACATCATCTAGGGGTTGTATACCCTATGCTGGAAAAGAAATCATCAGGTAGGGGTTGTATACCCTATGTTGGAAAAGAAAACATCATCTAGGGGTTGTATACCCTATGCTGGAAAAGAAATCATCAGGTAGGGGTTGTATACCCTATGCCGGAAAAGAAATCATCAGGTAGGGGTTGTATACCCTATGCCGGAAAAGAAATCATCAGCTAGGGGTTGTATACCCTATGCTGGAAAAGACATCATCAGCTAGGGGTTGTATACCCTATGTTGGAAAAGAAATCATCAGCTAGGGGTTGTATATCCTATGCCGGAAAAGAAAACATTAGTTAGGGATTGTATACCCTATGCCGGAAAAGAAAACATCAGCTAGGGGTTGTATACCCTATACCGGAAAAGAAATCATCATCTAGGGGTTGTATACTCTGTGCTGGAAAAGAAAACATCAGCTAGCGGTTGTATACCCTATGCTGGAAAAGAAAACATCAGCTAGGGGTTGTATACCCTATGCTGGAAAAGAAATCATCAGCTAGGGGTTGTATACCCTATGCTGGAAAAGAAATCATCAGCTAGGGGTTGTATATCCTATGCCGGAAAAGAAAACATCAGCTAGGGGTTGTATACCCTATGCCGGAAAAGAAAACATCAGCTAGGGGTTGTATACCCTATGCTGGAAAAGAAAACATTAGCTAGGGGATGTATACCCTATGCCGGAAAAGCAAACATCAGCTAGGGGTTGTATACCCTATGCCGGAAAAGAAATCATCAGCTAGGGGTTGTATACCCTATGTTGGAAAAGAAAATATTAGCTAGGGTTGTATACCCTATGCTGGAAAAGAAAACATCAGCTAGGGGTTGTATACCATATGCCGAAAAAGAAAACATCAGCTAGGGGTTGTATACCCTATGCTGGAAAAGAAACATCAGCTTGGGGTTGTATACCCTATACTGGAAAAGCAAACATCAGCTAGGGGTTGTATACCCTATGCCGGAAAAGAAATCACCAGCTAGGGGTTGTATACCCTATGTTGGAAAAGGAATCATCAGTTAGGGGTTGTATACCCTATGCTGGAAAAGAAAACATCAGCTAAGGTTTGTATCACCTATGCTGGAAAAGAAAGCATCAGCTAGGGGTTGTATACCCTATGCTGGAAAAGAAAACATCAGCTAGGGGTTGTATACCCTATGCCGACAAAGGTGTGGCTAGGGTTTGGAGACCCTATACCACTTCAGATTTGGATTGATTTTAACACTATTTTTTTTCTTTCTTTTTTGAGTGAATGTGGGAAAGGATTTTGGAGAAAAACTTCCGTTTTAGAGTTATTGCTGCAGAGCTGCTTCTAGCTCTTACGCCCTTTCTTTTTGTTACACTTGCCTTTGCAAGTTTGCTTTGAATTACACATGTTTCCTTCAATCAAAGAACAATTTGTTAGTTTGAAATGGTGGTTGGTTTTGCGGCCTCGATTTTCAACAACTTGATCTCAATTCTTGTGACGAAGATCTCGACCACTTGTTTGCTTCTGGGGATTGGGTTTCATCTCCAATCCCGGGGATCCTGGCTTTCCAGATTTTACCATGGCTATCGGTCACATGGGACCCAATATTTGACTTTATTTTGCCTTTGTAGGCCTTTCACTTGCTTTTATTTGGATTTCCAGAGTATCGGGGAAATTTCAGCCTCTCAAATTCTGCTGCAACGGTTAGTCGCGTGGGACTTAACCTTCTCCATCTTTACTTTGCCTTCATCGGCCTTTCATTTCTGATTTTCCTTCCAATGAGCACTCCAACCTTTCAAACTTTGCCGAGAGGGTTAACCACGTGGAACTCAACCTTTCACTTCAAGTGCCTTTACAGGCATTTCATTTTGATTTTCTCCTTTCGAGAGTTTTGCATTTAAAGCATCGGTTGTTGTGGCCAGTTAGGATTGAATCTATGCCCCTGATAAGGATCGTTGCCCTTTGCATGTCGGCCCGTGTCAAACGAGAACCCGGTAATCAGTTTTGCCATCTTTTCTTTACCTTGCCTTAGAAACAGAGTCAGACTGAAAGGAATTGAAAGAAAAACAACAACAAAAAAAAAAGAACGGAGACAAAGAATTTTGACAAGAAATATCCCTTTCGGGGGAAAAAGAAGAAGGACTTATCTGGAGTGTATGCGGCCTTTAATGAACAAGACATGCGTCTTGGACTGGATGCCTGATCAATATAAACCGTCTGACTCTCAAAAATTCATCACGACTTTTTACCTCAAGGTCGAGAAACCTTGCCCCAGACCATGTCGATATCAGTGACCCATTATCTTTTTCAATCAGTGGCGCCCTTTACGGGTTTTCACCAACTAACCTCTCTCATTTCTCTTCTCACCATCGCCTTGTAGTGCTCTTTGCGAGTTTTCGCTAACAAGACTCTCTCATTTTTAATTTCTCTCCTTACCGTCGCCTCACGGTGCCCGTGTGGGTTTTCATCGATATGACTCTCTCATTTTGTTTCTCTCATTTTCTTGCACCAGATTCGACACTGCATCCTCCAACTTTAGCATGTTTACCCATTGATCGGAAGGACTTGAACAGGGTTTTGGTGAGAAGAAATTGTATTGAATTACAACTTTGGAACCTCTCCGGCGAAATTATCACCAAACATATTATAACATCTGCCCCAGCTTAAACTCTTGGGGAAATGTGGATTTTTATTTTGGTGTGACTGAACCCCAGGGAGAGGCTGCCTACGTATCCTTTCAGAATCAAGTCGAACGTAGTTCATGAAACTTTTGTTTTTGTTTCCGTTTTTGATTTTTTTCCCGTTTCTTTTCTTTTTTTTTTTTGATTTTTTTTTCGTCATTTTTGTTTCTTTTTTCAACATTTCTTTTTTTTTTGTTTTCCAATAACACATTCGGGTTCCAAATAGGGTAATCAAAGAAGAGTAACCGACTCAAAGGGATTGTAAAAGGGTTAATGGTGTTTGGGTAGCGAGAATGAAAGCCTTCGTCATCCCAACCGGAGAACATTTGAAAATATATAGAGGATCAAACATAGTACCTTTTGACGGCATCTGCATTGAGAGCCATTTTGGGGTCATTTCCTTCGATGTCCCCCAAGTATAACGCTCATTTTGGTAGAAATTTCCTTATGATGTATGGACCTTTCCAGTTTGGGGTGAATTTTCCTTTCGCTTCTTCGTGGTGCGGGAGGATACGTCTAAAAATGAGTTGCCCTATTTCGAAGTTCCTTGGTCGCACTTTCTTGTTGTAAGCGCGGGCCATTCTTTGCTGGTATAATTGTTCGTGGCACACTGCGGCCATTCTTTTTTCATCAATCAAAGTTAATTGCTCCAGTCGGGTCTTGACCCACTCATTGTCCTCAATTTCTGCTTCGAAAATAATCCGAAGGGAAGGAATTTCGATTTCTGCGGGTATTACGGCTTCAGTGCTGTAAACCAATAGGTAAGGGGTATCTCCAACCGATGTGCGCACGGTCGTGCGATATCCCAACAATGCAAAAGGCAGCTTTCATGCCATTACCTGGATGATTGAATCATTTTCCTGAGAATTTTCTTGATGTTTTTGTTTGCTGCTTCAACGACGCCATTGGATTTGGGCCGGTAAGGGGTCGATTTGCGGTGTGTTATCTGGAACTGTTCACATACCTCCCTCATAAAGTTACTGTTTAGATTTGCGGCATTGTCGGTGATGATAGTTTTTGGGATACCAAAACGACAGATTATATTAGCATGCACGAAATACACCACCACTTTCTTAGTGACAACTTTGAACGTGACGGCCTCGACCCATTTCGTGAAATAGTCGATAACAACTAAAATTAATCTTTGCCCGTTTGAGACCCATGGCTCGATTGGCCCAATGACATCCATTCCCCAGGAAACAAACGGCCAGGGTGTTGACATAGGATGCAATTCTGATGGTGGTGCATGGATTAAGTCGCCATGTATTTGACACTTATGGCACTTCCGGACGAAACCGAAACAATCTTTCTCCGTGGTCATCCAATAATATCCAGCCCGCAAGATTTTCTTTGTGAGGATGTACCCATTCATGTGGGGACCGCATACTCCTGAATGGACCTCGCTCATGATCCTTTCCGCTTCTTTGGCGTCTACACATCTTAACAGATTTAGATCGGGAGTCCTTTTATACAGTACTTCCCTACTTAGGAAGAAACTGTTGGCGAGCCTTCAGATGGTTCTCGTTTGGTCTCCGTTGGCCTACTCGGGATATTCTCTTGTCTTCAAAAATCTTTTAATATAATGATACCATGGTTGGACATCGGGTTCTACTTCGACCGTGTTGCAATAACCATGTCTTTCCTTGATTTGGATCTCCTATGGGTCTATGCGAACATTACCTGGATAGGGCAGCATTGCAGCTAGGGTGGCTAGCGCATCGGCTAACTCATTGTGGCACCGAGGAATACATCTGAACTCGACGGCTTTGAATTGCTTACTAAGATTCTCCACATGCTGTATGTACGGAAAGAGTTTAACATCTCGAGTTTCCCACTCTCCCTGAGCCTGCTTAATGATCAAATCAGAGTCCCCCATAATCAACAACTCTTCTACATCCATGTCAATGGCCATGTTCATACCCATTATACAAGCTTCATATTCAGCAGTATTGTTTGTGCAGAAGAAACGGAGGTGGGCCATCGCAGTGTAATGTTGTCCGGTGGGTGAAATCAAGATTGCCCCTATCCCAATACCTTTCGCATTGGCTGCTCCGTCGAAGAACATTTTCCAGGTGTCAGCACCTTCCGAGATTACTTCGACGGAATTGATTTCTTCATCCGGAAAATAAGTGCTCAAGGGTTAGTATTAATCATCAACTGGATTTTCAGCTAGAAGATCAGCCAATGTTTGAGCTTTCATAGCTGTGCGAGTGAAATAGACAATATCGAATTCTGTGAGCAAAATTTTCCATTTTGCTAATCTCCCGGTGGGCATTGGCTTTTGGAATATATACTTCAAAGGATCCAGCCTCGTGATGAGGTAGGTGGTATAAGCCGATAAATAATATTGGAGCTTCTGATCAACCCAAGTTAGAGCGAAGCAAGTCCTTTCTAACTGAGAATACTTGGCCTCGTAGCTCGTGAACTTCTTTCTTAAGTAATAAATGGCCTGCTCTTTCTTCTCGGCTGCATCGTGTTGCCCGAGAACACACCCAAAGGAATTTTCTAGCACCGTCAGGTATAGGAACAGAGGCCTCCCTGGTTCTAGTGGGACTAATACTGGAGGATTTGACAGATATTCTTTGATCTTGTCGAAAGCATCCTAGCACTCATCTGTCCATTTGATGGCTGCATCTTTTTTCAACAGCTTGAATATAGGCTCGCATGTGGAGGTCAACTGAGCGATGAACCTGCTGATGTAATTCAACCTACCCAACAGACTCATGACTTCCTTCTTGGTTCTTGGGGGTGGGAGATCCCGATTAGATTTTATCTTTGTCGAGTCCAGCTCAATGCCCTGTCGACTGACTGTAAATCCCAGTAATTTTTCGGATGGAACTCCGAAAGCGCATTTGGCTGGGTTTAATTTCAAATCATATTTGCGCATGCGTTCGAAGAATTTTCTCAAATGCCGCACATGGTCACTTTGGGTCCTCGATTTAACAATCACATCATCCACGTACACCTCGATCTCTTGATGCATCATGTCGTGGAATATGGTGGTCATGGCCCTCATATAAGTTGCCCCAGCATTCTTTAAACCAAATGGCATGACCCGGTAACATTATGTTCCCAGGGTGTAGTGAAGGCTCTCTTTTTTGCATCCTCTTCATCCATAAACACCTGGTGATATCCGACATAACAATCGACAAAAGATTGTACCTCGTGTTTGGCACAATTTTCATCTAGGATATGCATGTTTGGTAGTGGAAAATTATCTTTGGGACTTGCTTTATTCAGATCTCGGTGGTCGACACATACTCGGACCTTTCCGTTCTTTTTAGGCACCGGAACCACATTGGCCAGCCAGGTGGTGTATTGGAACTCTGGTTACTCCAGCCTTTAATTGTTTAGCGACCTCTTCTTTGATCTTGTCACTCATGTCCGTTTTAAATTTCCTCTGCTTTTGTTGGACAGGTGGATGACCTGGGTAGGTTGGCAATTTGTGTACCACCAAGTCCATACTTAGTCCGGGCATGTTGTCGTAAGACCAAGCAAACACGTCCTTGAATTCAAATAGGAGTTGAATCAAGGCTTCCCTAGTCTTTTCATTCGTGTGGACGCTTATTATGGTTTCTCGAATCTTATCTTCATTGCCAAGTTAACGGGTTCCGTTTCGTTTAAGTTTGGCTTAGGCTTATTCTCGAACTGTTCCAATTCTCGATTTATTTCCCTAAAAGCCTCTTCTTCGTCATATTCCAGTTCTTGATTCATTATTTCGAGGTTAGACGGCGTATTAAGATCAGAGCATGAAGTCCGCAAGCATGTCATGTTTTTTTAAAGCCGCATTATTAGGACTTAAAAAAATAAGAAAAGTAAAAAAAGANTCATTGCTCCGCATATTTCTTCGATTTCTTCGGCCGTGAAAGCCTCTTCCTCTTCCTCCACGTATTTTGTCTTGACAATTGATGTGGTGATGTGTGGGATCGGCCGAGGAAATACACAACCATTTTTCTTACGTTGGTCGGCCCATTATTCATCGTCGGGAGTAGCTTGAAACCCTATGCCAAAGAACTTTTTGTTGGTAGGCAAGGTGATAGGGCCTTTAATGCCTTGCAAGGACACCCCGAGCCCTTTTCCAGGTGTGTACCCATGTTTAATCATGTCGTTAGCGACCATAATTGATGCGTTTGATAGGAAGGGTTGAGGACATGGGGTTCCTTCCTCATGCTGGTCCGCCACCACAATCTCGAAAGCCTGGTAGACTATGTGCTCGCTGCCTTCTCTTGCTTCCAGGCATGGGACTGATGGGTCACTGTAAATAGATTGCTCGTCCTCTCCATGGACCATAATTTCCTGATCTTCATATTCGAACTTAACCATCTGGTGGAGAGTAGATGGCACTGCCCCTGCTGCATGGATCCAAGGCCTTCCAAGGAGATAATTGTAGGAAGTATCCATATCCATGACCTGGAATGTCACTTCAAAATCTACAGGGCCGATTGTCAAGACTAAATCAATCTCCCCGATCGTGTCTCTCTTGATACCATCGAATGCACGGATGCACACATTGTTGGGCCTAATTCTCTCAGTACCGATATCCATTCTTTGTAGGGTCGAGAGAGGGCAAATATCAACCCCAGATCCGCCATCCATCATAACCCTTTTCACATAGTAACCTTCACATTTAATAGTTAGGTGGAGAGATTTGTTATGGGAAGCCCCTTCTGGGGGCAAGTCATTCTTGCTAAATGTGATTCGGTTGATTTCGAAAAATCGCTTCGACATTCTTTCCATTTGCTCAAATGTGGTCTTGGCCGGAACGTATGCTTCGTTAAGGGTTTTGATCAGGATTTTCTGATGCTCGTTTGAATTTACCAGCAAGGATAGAAGTGAGACCTGAGTGGGGGACTTTCTGAGCTCCTCAATTACGGCGTATTCAGCGGTTTTCATATTCTTGAAGAATTCTTCTGCCTCTTCGGCACTGATCGACCTTTTAGGCGGAAAGCGTTTCAGCTTTCTTTGGTTCAGTTCTTCCAGGTCGAGGTATTTCTCTGATGAGTTTATATCGCCTGTTTCCCCAGTAATTTCTTTCCCTTTGTAAGTCACCACCGTCATGTGGTAATTCCAGGGGACGACAGTAGTATTCTTCATGGGAGTTTGCGACGCACGACTAATAACCACGGGCTCATTCAGCCTTGGTGAAATTATTTTCCCCCGCGCCGCATACGTCCCTTTCGACACATACATTTTTGGGCCGTTCATTATTTCCTTGTTGAATTGTAACCTTCTGGGAGGGCTCAACACACTTTGTTCCTTCCTGGGTGCCTTGGGGATGTAAAGGACAACGTCTTTAGAGGTTCCCCTATTTGTTTCAGTCTCAGCCTTCTCCATGACTGGGGGACGGGGTTACTCTATTTCATCTCCTTGACTGGTTTGGGTGCCGCCTTGGGTTTTCTTTCTATATCTGCGATGGCGATGATGGCCTTTAGAGCTGGATCAAAATCCTGGTCCTCGCAAATCATACCGATGACGGGCCCATGATTGTGAGCGGGCAGTGGATTGTTCGTCACATTAGGAGCTTCTTCGTGCCTTAAAACCACTTTTTTGTACTATAAGGCTTTCCGTGGCTCTTTTGAGGGTCCAACATTCCTCCGTGTCATGCCCTCCTGCTCCGGAATGGTAGGCACAGTTGGTTCCCGGCTTGTGTGATGCTAATGCTGGGTTTTGCCTGGTCGGAGGTACGGGTTGTAGAAGCCCCATCTGAACTAATTTTGGGAAGAGGCTTGAATACGTCTCCCCGATAGGAGTGAAGTTGGGTCTCCTTGGTGGTTCACGGGGGTAGGTGTTGTACGGGTAGTTTTGGGGAGGGCGTGGATTATATGGAGCTTGGTGAGGAGGGTTATTTCTAGGAGGTGGAGCTCTGTTTTGGTTGTACTGCTGCGGCCGGGGCTGCGGCTGAGCGTTCATCACTGCATAAGGGAAAGGAGACATGGCATAAGTTTCTTCCTGATGAGGATAATAGTGTTGTGGAGCTCTGGGAAATGGGCCTGGATATTCCCGAGGTGGTCGTGAATTCCTAGGGCCTGAAGTCATCATGACTCCCTCCTCTTTCTTCTTTCTATTTGCCAGACCTCCCGAGCCGTTTTGAATGGCTTGGGAGGTGGCTCTCAAAGCAGATTGACTTAAAATACGGCCTGTCTTCAAACTTTTTTCTACCATCTCGCCAATTTTAATGGCCTCCGCGAACGGCTTGCCCATGGCATGCATCATATTCTGGAAATAATCGGCCTCTTGGACCTGCAGGAAGATACTAATCGTTTTAGTTTCCTCCATGGGAGGTTTTACTCGGGACGCATGTTCTCGCTATTTAATGGCATACTCTTGGAAGCTTTCTTTTTGAGATTAGACAAAGAATTTCAGTCTAGGGCTATATCCACATTGTACTGAAATTGCCTTAAGAAGTCTCGAGCCAAATCATCCCATACATGCCAACGGGAGATATCTTGATCAATGTACCACTCTGAAGCGATACCCGTAAGGCTTTCCCCGAAATAAGCCATCAATATCTCTTCTTTGCCTCGTGCTTCTCTCAGTTGGTTGCAGTATCTCTTCGGGTGAGCGATCGGGTCTCTATGCCCGTCGTATTTCTCGAACTTTGGAGTTTTGAAACCCATAGGTAGATGCACATCAGGGAACATGCATAAATTAGTTTATGATACGCTCTTTTGGCCTCTTAAGCCCTGGATATTTTTCAAACTTTGCTCGATACTCTTCATCTTTTGGGTTATCTCATCCCGTTCAATATTTTTCAAGATCTTTTCTGGCTCCACAGGAGATTCAAGTTGTGGGTACTGCGGGTAAGCATTCGGAGTGATCCGGGCGGTATCCAACTGGAATGGAGGAGCTTGGAAAGTAAAATTTGCTGGCTCAAAACTTTGTCACGCCAGTGTTGGTTGTGCCACACTTGTAGCTGGTGGCGCAGTAAATACCACAGAGGGTAATCCAGAAGATGGTGCTTGGGGGCGAACCTCAGAAGGCATTCCATTATAATTTGAGGCCATGGTTGGGAACCCAAATGGAACAAATGGGTTTGACATTGAAATTGGAACGTTGGTAGTCCCTCCGGTTCCGGGAATCAGTTCAGGGAAACCGGGGATGGAGTTAGGTAGATCCTTTTCGTTGGACCAAGCGTCCCACATCTCTAGCATACGGCATTTAGTCTTCTGTTTTCTTCGGCGATTGCCGCTTCTTCTTGAGGGATAACCGAAGTGGGGCCATCCTCTGGTTCAACAATAGACATGTGACTTTCTGATGTCATTGCGATACTTCCTTTGGATCTTGTGAAATAAGGATGTGTCGCCAGAATATCACCGTAAACCAACCACCTTAAGAGCAGTAACCTTTTTGAAGAGTAAACAACAAATTGGTTAGTGGGAGATATTAACACATAGGGAATCACACGTTGGGATGCGATGCACCTAAACAATTAAACGTTTTTCTAAAATGTTTGCGACAACTGTGTGTTTCATCCCGAATTTAATACTCTCTCTCGTTCTGTTCTTTTGTTCTTTTGAGGGCTATGATCGAATCCTATGTGGATTGCCTACGTATCATGATGCCGCATGAATCAGATCATTACGTAGTTCACGACATAGGTAAATGTGAACAAAGGAAAATTTTCATTTCACTATTAAAGATAGCTTCTTCCATTACAAGTGATTTTTGAAAACATTAATAAACACGAAAGAGAAGTACAAACTCTAGACAGAAAACAAAACAACTTAACATTTTTTTTTTGTTTTTTTTTTGTTTTTTTGAAAGCAATAAAAGTATAGACTCGAGAAAACTAAACATCAATAATAAAGGAGAGCCTCTGGTTGTCTTCTCGGGGCCTGTGGTGCATTGGCGGGTCTCTATGCCGGTCTGTGTGCAATATCCCCCTGAAGTCGATCCAAGTCGTCCATTACTCGGTGGACGAAAGTCATCATGGTGGCAAAGAACATGGAAGTGGTCATACTTTCGCACTCGTGGTATTTCTGTACCACGTAGTTGGCTATTTCTTGGATTCTGTTCCTTATGATCCCCTTCTCTTGAAGTAAGCGCTCTATTTGATGTGCTCGGGCCTCCAATACTTGGGCATTCACATTGTTCTGCTCTTGTAATTCTTGCACCATTTCCTCTAACTGGTCAATCTTCTCATAGCAATGCTCCCTTTCCGTTCTAAGATCTTTGGTCTGTTGGACCGTTTCGTTCCCCATGGAAAATAGTTTTTCTTTCAAGATGGCAATTTCTTTGCCATATTTTTGCCTTAATTGACGAGCCTGTTCTTCCGTTCCTTTTGCTAACTTCCTTTCATCCTCTAACAGGTCTTTTTCAGCTTTGTTCAAATCGAAGGTATATTCATGAACCTTCAACCTCAGATTGTTAATGATTTTTCATCTCTTTCACTCCTTACAGGTGTCTCGAGGGCTATTTTCAGACTCCGGACTTGGGCACGAAGCCCCTCATTTTCTCGGGTCATTTTTCGTTTTTCACCCTCGACTACCTGTGCTTGCAACTGATTATCAAACTCCATATTTCTTAATTTCTCTTTCAATGCATAGATAGTGGCTTAATATTCTCTTTCATTTTCGCCCCAAGCTAGCCTTTCTTGAATTTTATCATCAAAAGCGTGCACATGAGGCCTCTTAGAAGGCCTTTCCGGCTCGGGTTCTGGTTCTTCAACAATGCAACTTCTTTTCTCAAACCATGCCGCATATCCTGGATCCACTTCCCCTCTAGCAAGATTGGGCACCTGGGTATCTTCTTTCAAGTATAGACACCCATTCCAACTTTGTTGAATTAAGGCTTCAGGTAAGGGGGCCTCGGGGTGTAGCTCAGTGACTTGGATGCTCAAATCCTCCTCTTCGGGTATCACTTGATAACGGCCCAATTGTCTTAGAACTCTTTGGGGTGCATATGGTTGGATACTTCTAAGACCCATCAATAGTAGATGATTCCTGGCAGTGGACATAAGTATGACTTCTTTGAGTGGGAGCCATCCCAAAGTCCATTCCATTTGGTTTGCTCGTAAAGACCTTAGATGATCAACCCAAGCCTCGACTCCTTCTAGAAAAGGGTAATCCCTCACTCTCTATTCATAACCCTCGATGAAATTGTCTTTATCGGTACCATAGCTCATGAATTTTGGATGGTGACGAAGATGTTCAACAACCACATCTGGAGAATGATGTTGCAACCTTCGAAAAATGTTTTTCCCGACTTGCATTCAATCAAAGCCCGGAAAATGTCAGATAATATGAGTGGGGCCAGAGTATGATCTTTCTTTTCGGTCAAGACCTGGGCGATTTTGGCCACCCGAACGTCAATAGGCCCTTTGGCATTAGGAAAGACCATAACACCCAGAAATGCTACAATGAAGGCAAACAGGAGATGGATTATCCAAGTATCCTTATCCTGATTGTTAGTCAAGCCTTTCCATGTATTTCAAATCCGTCTGAGAAACCGTATCTGGAATATAGGAAGCAGAATGAACAACACCCATCGGGTCCTCGGCCTTTTCTGAGTTGTCGGCTAACGGAAAGGACCTCAAAGAAACGGCGTACTGACATAGGTCTTGGAAACATAATTTGTTGATTCCTTAAGTCTCGTCCAAAACCCACATATCCGGCGACCTCTTCTAAGGTTGGGGTGAGCTCAAAATCTAAAAATCGGAACACGTTATGGGCCGGATCCCAAAAGGTTACCAAAGCTTTAATCAAGTCGTTTCGGGGTTTGATTTTCATAAGATCAATGAGAGATCCCAAATGTTTGGTGACCCATTCTTTTCCATCTTTATCTAAATCATGCCACCACATCTGGAGTTGTATGGGAGCCTTTTCTATGGTGTTCAGCTGTGGAGTTTGGATAGTGTCATCTTGCACCTGTGAGCAAACATGGTTAGGATTACCTCTGATTTTGACACAAAAGACCCAATTTTAATTTTAAATGACAAACTCTCCTAAAGTGGTTTATTTGTGCAAATTTACCAAAGTGGTCATTTTTGTAAAGAATGGCCCCTTCTTACTTTGAGCAAAGTTTTGAGGCCAAACCTGGTACTTAAAAAGTGACAGACAAATTCGTTCTTTAACGAAAAGAGCCCTTCGACAATGTAAATTGTTCTAAGGCTTATTTTGGAAAGAACGACGCAAGACTTTAACCGAAACTTGGTCGGTTTTATTTTGACTGACGAATATTTTTGTTTATTTTTTAAAAATGGGGGGTCGACACCGATGAGGTTTGCCTACGTATCTCACATCCAGTGAGAATCAGACCCACGTAGTTCGGTCAGTTTTGACATAACTAAGAAAATGATTTTGACTTATTTAAAATTTTCAATTATTTTGAAATTCCGTTTCTTCCTTTTTTTTCCGGAAAATTTTGGCAGAGTTTCGGGGTATTTTTCAAATATCAGGGTTTCCAAAACTGATAAATTTCTACTCCCTCACTCTTGGTTTTTCTACTATTTTTTCTTTCTTTCTTTAGCCGGTCAACAAATAAATCGAGGCAAATAATGTGCACATAGCAGGTATGCATCAGGATGGTCTTTTTGTTTCGGGTACACCTGTCCTAGACGGACCCAACCCCTGTGTTGAGTCCCCTAAGTCAAAAATGCACATGATGCAAATAAGTGTTCCTACTAGGGATCCGACATGAGGTTTTGTCATTCTAGGGTTAAACCTGAGGTTTTGTTCTAGACCTTGGCTACGCGAGCGGACAACTCGAGTCGGGGTGGGAGCGACGTACCGGTAGCACGAAAGGCTATCCGGCCTAGTGGCTAGTCCATCTCGGTATTTCTTACTTGGTATGACCTCTAACAGAAAGCCGGGCCACGCGAACGTGTGCACCAATTTTAGAAGACTCAGAAGGGAGGCATAAGAAGGCAGTTTAAATACAGTTCAAATAAATATCAAAGCGGTAAATAAATGACAGTTAGCACATTAGGCACAGAAAGACAGTAATATCAACAAATAATAAAACCAAGTAAAATCACATTAACAAGCTCGAATTCTTGAACCCTGAACCAGAGATTCTTGGTTCGATCCCCAGCAGAGTCGCCAGAGCTATCACACCTCCTTTTTCACTACTCCCAGGATTAATGCAAGGGGTAATAAGGGAGTTTTTCCACTTTAAGTGACATTATTTGATTTTGGGATTATTTATTGATTTCAGAGTCGCCACCCGGATTTTTTACGGTGTCCCGGGACACCACTTATTTATTGAAATCCCAAACCGAGGAAATTTTGACTATGTTTAAATTGTCTGCGAACCAGAAATCTGGGTAAGGAATTCTGTTAACCCGGGAGAAGGTGTTAGGCATTCCTGAATTCCGTGGTTCTGGCACGGTCTCTTAATGATTAAACTTGGCCTAGATTGTTTAATTACTGATTTTAGCACCCAAATACATTTTTATATTTTTACCGCTTTTAAAGTTCTTTTGTATTTAAAGATTTATTTTGAGACGAGTCACGTATGCGTAAACCCGTAGAGTTTAAAACGCGTCTAAAATCATGTCACGCAGACGTGTACACAATTCTTGACACCGAACTCATTAAATAATAAAAAAAAGTGCGCAACCGCATATTTTGTTTTGTTGTCAAAAGAAACCGAAATCACATCACGCGAGCGTGTACGCAATTCCGATAATAATTTTTTAAGAAATTCGTTCCTAAAAGTCTCTACGAATGTTCATTTTAGTCTTTATCTGTGTTATGTAAACGTATACACAATTTGAGAAAAAGGTTTATTTTATCTTACTCAAATCACGCGAACGTATACTTTGCTGATTAATTTGTTTTTCTAAGTCCAAGGCATTCAATATTTAAAAGGATGTCGAGATTCACTACATCTAAATTATAAATCCCAAGACAAGTCATGTATTGGGCTATGGCCTAGTCTATCCCGATTTGTATCAGTTTAGGCCATCCTAATTAGGTCATTTGGACATGATTCGAAATCAAATAGCTAAACAATTAAGAACAAACATGCTAACACATTTCGCATTTATATGATAATAAATAAGGCAAATTTGAATTGTGAATATAATGTTACATGTACAAGATTTCTTTACCATCTGACCTACTCCTATATACTAAACAAGGGTATTTATGCATAGCTCATGGATCCAACATGGAACTTTGTCTTAAATTTTGCGACAGAACAACCTTTTGAACATAAAAACAAACTAACAAGACCTCTTGGATTAAGATCATTTGATACCTTTTAGGAAAGAATATAAGTCAGAAACATGAAGGTGTGTAAAACTGTGCCATAGTTACTTTTATTTAGAACAGACAGTCTAAGAAAAAATCCGAATTTTAGATTCTATCTTTTGATAATTCATTTGAAACCCATTTGTGTTCAGTAGTGAGAAGTTTATAGTGAATTTTGTAAATGAAATACTCCTCATGCTAATTGAAAATAGAAGAGAAAGGACTGGTTACAGATTGTTTAACGTAGTTAATGGGTCTAACATTCCAGGCCCCATAGCTTGAAATTCAGACTCTATCAGGCTCAATTGGGCCATGCTCACGAGTCTGGCCCAGCTTGGGTGACCTTAGCAGGTCTGACCCATAACTGCTATAATAATAAACGTTTCAGATTTAAGAAAAGACAAGTGATCATAAATTTATATAGTTCAGTCCATAATTACAACTGAAAAGGAAAAATGTATATAAAAGGCTGTAGATATGCTATTACATTATTCCTAAACCATAATAATACAGATTTTTGCTAATAGGAAAAATAAAGAAGGGAAAACAAAACTAGTTGATGCTCCTGTGCAAGCCAACAACATGTTCTTCAAAGACTTAAACCTGCATTTTTCAATGTTAATCTAAAATTATAAGTCCAAAGTTTGAATACTTGGACAGTATTAATGACAGATCTTTGGGCATTTTGTAAGATGAATCTAGACATAAAGGAAGTTAGATTCAACCTTAATGATGCCATAGGAGAACAAAATATGTTCATGCCTTTTAATGGACTGAATCTAACCATAGAAGGGGTCAGATTCAACTCCATGAATGTCATATTTTGTACTTCTTTGACACTCAACACATACCTATACCATGGCTTTGACTATTCTAAGCTTTTTTTAGAGAATGAATCTAACCATTATTCAGATTCCTTACTTTAAGGCCCTTTTCGATTACCCATTTTATGCCCGTAAAGGGGGTAATTTTCAGCAATTAAACTTCTGTTTGTGCACTTACTTTGGGGTGAATTTGACCTTGGGGGGGGGGGGGGGGGGTCAGATTCACTACCCTTTAGTGCTAATTTCTAATGACTCTTACTATGACTTCAATTACCTAATCACACAAGGGATAGTGACAGTTAAGATGAAACAGATTCAGGTAAAATCTCAGAAGTTAGAAACTTGACCAAACATACTTGTCTTGTCAATATAACACTCAAACTTTAACATAAACAAAAAAACATGCACTCATATTTTGGCACATAGATTTATATATAAGCAGACTTAAGCAAGAAAGACAGATTCATGAAGAAGGGACAACATGCTTCAGATCTAAAATTTTATTTAATATTAAGTGTTACATACCTTTTAAGAGAAGGACTACAAAAGTCTTGACCAAATAAAGGCCAGGCTAAGAATATAAAAAACAGCAAGAGGAAAGGCTAGACCCAAGCAGCAACAATAGCAGATCCACCTGCCAAGCCCAGAACTTGAATATGTGTGCAGGAGATTTTCGAAATTAGAACACCAAAACAAGAAGGAACAGAACTCAGAAACAAGACCAAGAGATGAGCATTTTCCTTTTGTTTTACTGATTTTCGAAATTTGATTTGTAAATGGAAACTAACTCTGATTTTGTTTTTTGTCTTTTCCAAGTGTTTTCAGTAGCTAAGTCAGTGTCCAAGAGAGTAAAATAGAGTGTCAAATAGAAAAGTCCTTCTAATGTGGAAAATGAGTGTATTTATAAGGAACTTGGGGATGGGATATACCTAGCATATTCCCTATCTAATGGGCTGAAATAGTACATAGGGCAGTTGTCACCCTTATCCTTTAGGACAGCTGCCTCTATTCCAGTAATTTCCAGCCATTATAATGACCCTAATACTCTTAAGAAATCTGATTTCAAAAGTCTAGAAGGTTCTTGGGTTGTTACACCCAAGATTCCCTCACCTAGGATTACTAATATACCCCTTGAAGTCCCTAAAATTACCATTAGGTAACCAGGGTTAAACTTTCTTGGGTTATTATTAGCCCTAGTTAATTAATCCTAGTTAGCTCACTTTAGTTAATAGTTATCCTCAACTAGGATTAGGTTAGTTAGTTAAAGGTTAGTTGATTAATGAAAATTGGTTATGTTATTAGGATTAGTTATTTATCCTACACTATGATTTATTTCAGTTTTCAACTTACGTCTAAATGAGATCAGTTTTCCTTTAAGTACCCAAAAATCATGATTCTACATAACTAACCCATAGTCATTTGGTCAATTAGCTTAGGTAAACAAAAATCAGAATTTACTTTCAACCAAGCAAAAGCAATGGTGAAACTCTAATTAATAGTAGTTAATTTAGCTATTTATGCAATTAGACATGCAATCACCAGGTAACAAACCTTAGGGTAACACTTTGAAACGGTGTTTTACTTTGATAATTAAGTAGAGGCAGTCAATCATAAAAAAGAAAATCAAAAGCAGGAATCAAACAACGTGTGATTAGGCAAGGCGAGTTCATGGAATCTTTCAAGAATTTCACACAGAAAATAGACTTGTACCAACAAGTTCAGATTCGATCGGCTAAGGAAAATTAAGCATGACTAATATAACATATATTCATAGCTTGAACTAATATTAAGACCTATGCTAAGTTACTCAATTACCTAAGAGTGGTTCAATTAGTCTAAACAGAATCAATTAACGAGTCAATGAAAAGAAGCACGCACACACATGATTACTAAAAGAACCTAGATTACTCACAAAGAAACATGACTAAACAGGCACGAGTAGTAATAGAACAAAAAAGAAAACTAGCCTAAAACAGTGGTGATTATACAATCCTATTCATAATTTCAGTAAAAACGAAATAACAAATAATAACAAAGGAAGAAGCAGACAGAAGAAAAAAGGTGGGGAAAATAGCCATTTGATGGGTTTGGCCGGAAAAGGAAGTCACCGGACCTTGGTGACTTCAAAGGTGACTTCGACTAGCATGAATCGACGGCTATTTTTACGAGCCATTGACTCATGTGAGTCTAAGTCATAGGGCCGACGAAAACTTAAACTTTAAAGGTATTAGTTTTTTTTATGGATTTCAAATCTGGAATTGCTTGATTTCGGGTGAGTTTTTTGAGAAATTGAAGGCATGAGGTGATTGTGGAGGAGGAGAGGATCATCTGGTGACATTTTGAGGGGTTTTGGAGCTACTCCGCCGCCGACAGGCAATTTTCGGGCGGCGGATGGCGAGGTTAGAGAGAGACGGAGGGGGTGTGATAGGGGGTTAGCGAGAGGAGTTTTGAGGGGTAGGGGGGGGGGGGGGGGTGTTTAGGACATATTAATACTTAGGGATTGTGAGTTCTCATCCGTTGGATCTTAGGAGATCAACGGTTGGGGTTTGTTGTAATCTAAACAGGGTCATTTGGTGTAGTAAAGGGGCCGGATGGGTAGTTTAATTGGGCCAGAGGTTGGGCTGGTCGGGTAAAGCAGCTTGGGCCTGGGCAATTCCAGCCCAGGTCCGTTTTTAATTCATTTTTGAAAAATCTAAGCTCAATTAATTAATCAAATTAAAACTAAAAAAATGTAATAATTAGTTCTAACCTAGTTTTGTTTTCCAACTATAAATTAATTAATTAAACTCACCCCATTTAATTTACTCCTAATCATTTAAAGGGCAAATTTCACAATTTTTTTAAAAGAAAGTAATTAAATCAAGAATTTAAACATTTAACCTACTTTATGTCAGATAATTACATTTTGCTATCATTTAAATAACAATTAGAGGTTATGCACCTAATAATGTCATTTTAAATTATTTATGAATTTAAAGGCCGAAATAGGGCTACATAATGCCAAATAAATTCACAAATAACATTAAAATTCAATAAAGATCCGTAAAACCAATTAATCATTAAGATTTTTGTAGGATTATACGAGAGGTAAAAATCACGTGCTCACAAGGTGCCCCCAGAAGATCCTGCTCCAGTGGACTTTATGACGGCGCCAGGCTTCCAGGAGATCATGGGCCGTATGATGCGGTTTATGGACACTATGTCCCAGGCTGGTTTATTTCCAGCAGATCTTGCCACATCTCAGGCGGGATGGGGGGCCCAGACTCCTACCGCTCAGGATGCAGGTCAGGAAGCAGCATTACATCATAACCCGGGTACACTGCCCGTGGGTGGAGTTCAGCCTGTAGCAGCAACACCTGAGCCCAGACCAGCTGCGGACGACAATCTGTAGAAGTTATTGGATAGATGGACTCGATTACACCCTCCAGTTTTCAGGGGTGAGCGAGGCGAGGATGCCCAGGATTTTGTTGACAGGTGTAGGGATATGCTTCACAATATGAGGATATTAGAGTCCCATGGAGTGGACTTCACTACCTTCCCGTTAGAGGGCAGAGCTCGCAGATGGTCGCAGTCCTATATTCTCAGCAGGCCAACAGATTCTGCTCCTATCACTTGGGAGCAGTTCACTCAGATATTTCTACACAGATATATCCCACCCTCTGAAAGGGAAGACCTGCGGTATCAGTTTGAGCAGCTGGAGCAGGGACAAATGTCAGTGACAGATTATGAGGCTAGATTTTCAGAGTTGTCTCGCCATGTACTCATGATACTACCGATGCTGAGAGAGTGTGGAGATTTGTAGCTTGGTTGCATCCAGGCATTAGGGCCAACATGGCCCGAGAGGTGGAGATGGGGACTCCTTATCAGCTGGTAGTGGAGATTGCTCGTAGGATTGAGGGTTATCGATCGAGGATTAGGGAGCAGGCATAACAAGATAAGAGAGCCAGTTATTCGGGGGATTTCAGAGGTGCCCCAACTAGGGGCAGAGGTCAGTTTGGTAGGGGTCAGCCCAGCAGGCCTCCATATTCAGCCCCCCACCACCACCTCCTCGTGGTGCTCCAGTGAGGCCTTACTTCAGTGCTATGCCAGAGGGTTCTCACCGTCCCCCAGTTATCCAGGGTTCTTCTTCAGGGCAGCAGGCCATGCCTCCGGGGAGATGTTATGAGTGCGGGGATTCCAGCCATATTAGGAGAACTTGTCCCAGGTTTCGGGGCAAGGCAGTGTAGCATGGTTATCAACATATGAGTCCATCACCAGCAGTCAGGCCACCCAGAGGTGGAGGACAAGTCGGCAGGGGTCGTCCTAGAGGTGGAGGCCAATCAGGGGGAGGTCAGTCAGCTCTTGTTCACTCTGGCAAAGCTCAGTATTTCGGTGCTCCAGCTAGATTCTATGCTATTCCGACCAGATCAGATGTAGTGGCCTCAGACGCCGTGATCATAGGTATTATTTCAGTATGTGGTAGAGAGGCATCAATGTTATTTGATCCATGATCCACCTATTCCTATGTTTCAGCCTTATTTGCTCATTTTTTGGATGTTCCTCGTGAGTCCTTGGGTTCTCCTATAGATGTGTCCACTCATGTGGGCGATTCTGTAGTGGTAGACCAGGTCTATCGGTCTTGTGTGATCACCTTATGTGTGTTCGAGACACGAGCGGACCTTCTAGCGCTCTACATGGTTGATTTTGAGGTTATTCTAGGCATGGATTGGCTATCTCCTTATCATGCCATGCTAGATTGCCATGCCAAGACAGTTACTTTAGCCATGCCTGAGTCGCCTAGGCTGGAGTGGAGAGGTTCCTCAGTTAGTGTAGCCATCCGGGTTGTTTCATTCCTGAAGGCTCGACACATGGTCGAGAAGGGTTTTCTGGCGTATCTTGCTTATGTGCGGGACACCACCGCCGAGTCTCCGATGATTGATTTAGTGCCAATTGTTCGAGAGTTTGCTGATGTATTTCCTTCAGACCTTCCGGGCATGCCTCCGGATCGTGATATCGATTTCTGTATTGATGTGGCTCCAAGTACTCAACCTATTTCTATTGCCCCGTACCNTGGGGTGCTCCAGTTCTATTCGTGAAGAAGAAGGATGGGTCCATGCGGATGTGTATTGATTACCGCCAGTTGAACAAGGTCACCATTAAGAACAAGTATCCATTTACGCGTATAGATGATTTGTTTGACCAGTTGCATGGTGCTCGGGTGTTTTCTAAGATTGATTTGAGGTTGGGGTATCACCAGCTGAAGATTCGGGACTCAGATGTTCCAAAGACTACTTTTCGTACGAGATATGGCCATTATGAGTTCCTAGTGATGTCCTTTGGCTTGACTAATGCACCAGCGGCATTTATGGACTTGATGAACAGGGTGTTCAGGCCGTATATTGATTCCTTTGTCATTGTCTTTATTGATGACATTTTGATCTACTCATGTAGCCTGGGGGAGCACGAGCAGCATTTGAGAGTTTTGCTCCAGACTTTGCGAGAACAGAAGCTATATGCTAAGTTCTCCAAGTGTGAGTTCTGGTTGGATTCTGTGGCATTCTTGGGGCATGTGGTATCCGGAGAGGGTATCAAGGTTGATCCTCAGAATATTGAGGCAGTTCAGAGTTGTCTGCGTCCGGGTTGTTTCATTCCTGAAGGCTCGACACATGGTCGAGAAGGGTTTTCTGGCGTATCTTGCGTATGTGCGGGACACCACCGTCGAGTCTCCGATGATTGATTCAGTGCCAGTTGTTTGAGAGTTTGCTGATGTATTTCCTTCAGACCTTCTGGGCATGCCTCCGGATCGTGATATCGATTTCTGTATTGATGTGGCTCCAGGTACTCAGCCTATTTCTATTCCCCCGTATCGTATGGCTCCAAAAGAGTTCAAGGAGTTGAAGGAGAAGCTTGAGGAGTTGCTAGCTAAGGGGTTTATCAGACCGAGTGTATCGCCTTGGGGTGCTCCAGTGCTATTCGTGAATAAGAAGGATGGGTCTATGCGGATGTGTATTGATTACCGCCAGTTGAACAAGGTCACCATTAAGAACAAGTATCCATTTCCGCGTATAGATGATTTGTTTGACCAGTTGCATGGTGCTCGGGTGTTTTCTAAGATTGATTTGGGGTCGGGGTATCACCAGCTAAAGATTCGAGACTCAGATGTTCCAAAGACTACTTTTCGTACGAGATATGGCCATTATGAGTTCCTAGTGATGTCCTTTGGCTTGACTAATGCACAAGCGGCATTTATGGACTTGATGAACAGGGTGTTCAGGCCATATATTGATTCCTTTGTCATTGTCTTTATTGATGACATTTTGATCTACTCACGTAGCCTGGGGGAGCATGAGCAGCATTTGAGAGTTGTGCTCCAGACTTTGCGAGAACAGAAGCTATATGCTAAGTTCTCCAAGTGTGAGTTCTGGTTGGATTCTGTGGCATTCTTGGGGCATGTGGTATCCGGAGAGGGTATCAAGGTTGATACTCAGAAGAATAAGGTAGTTCAGAGTTGTCTGCGTCCTACTTCAGCTACGGAGATCAGGAGCTTTTTGGGCTTAGCAGGCTATTATCGCCGATTTGTGGAGGGGTTCTCTTATATTTCAGCTCCATTGACTAGATTGACTCAGAAGAATATCCCGTTCCGCTGGTCTGACGAGTGTGAGGCGAGCTTTCAGAAGCTCAAGACAACATTGACCTCAGCACCAGTTCTGGTATTGCCTTCCGATTCGAGAATGTATACAGTGTATTGCGACGCTTCACGTGTTGGTTTGGGATGTGTGTTGATGCAGGAAGGGAGAGTTATTGCTTATGCTTCACGCCAGCTGAAGGTTCATGAGAATAATTACCCTGTGCACGATTTAAAGTTGGCGGCGATTGTTCATGCTCTTAAGGTTTGGAGGCACTACTTGTATGGGGTGTCCTGTGAGGTTTATCCAGACCACCGCAGCTTGCAACACTTGTTCAAGCAGAGGGATCTTAATTTGAGGCAGCACATATGGCTTGAGTTATTGAAGGATTATGATATCACCATTCTTTATCATCCGGGCAAGGCAAATGTCGTAGCAGATGCCTTGAGCAGGAAGGTAGAGAGTATGGGTAGCTTGGCTTATATCGCAGCAGAGGAGAGACCTCTAGCCTTGGACATTCAGTCCTTGGCTAATCGCCTGGTGAGGTTAGACCTTTCAGAGCCTCGCCGAGTTTTAGCACATGTGGTTGCTCAGTCTTCGTTATTGGGAGAGATTAAGGCTCGGCAGTTTGATGATCCGTACTTGGCAGAGCTACGGGAGACAGTGGTTTAGGGTAGTGCCAAGGAGGTTACTATTGGCGAGGATGGTGTTCTGAGACTGCAAGGCCGTTTGTATGTTCCTAATGTCGATGGACTGAGAGGGATGATTCTAGAGGAGGCACACAGTTCTCGGTATTCTGTTCATCCTGGTGCTACGAAGATGTATCGTGATTTGAAGCAGCATTACTGGTGGAGGCGGATGAAGAGGGACATTGTGTAGTATGTGGCTGCGTGTCTTAATTTCCAGTAGGTTTAGTATGAGCACCAGAGGCCAGGAGGCCTACTTCAGCAGATGCCCATTCTTGAGTGGAAGTGGGAACGCATCACTATGGACTTCGTGGTTGGGTTGCCTCGGAGGTAAGTTGACGCGGTTTTGGTCATTGTGGATAGATTGACCAAATTGCGCATTTCATTCCAGTGGCTACTACATATACTTCTGAGAGGTTGGCCGAGATCTACATTCGGGAGATAGTCCGGTTGCACGGTGTGCCGGTGTCCATTATATCAGATCGAGGTCCTCATTTCACCTCGCACTTCTTGAGAGCATTGCATAGTGAGATGGGTACCCAGATAGATCTCATCACAACATTTCTCCCTCAGAATGATGGTCAGTCAGAGCGTACAGTTCAAATATTGGAGGACATGCTCCGGGCATGTGTGATTGACTTCGGAGGTCAGTGGGACCAGTTCTTGCCTCTAGCCGAGTTTTCTTAAAATAATAGTTATTAGTCTAGCATCAATATGGATCCATTTGAGGCTTTGTATGGTCGGCGATGTCGTTCTCCTATCGGGTGGTTTGAGCCTGGCGAGGCTAAGTTATATGGCACCGACCTGGTGAGAGATGCTTTGGAGAAAGTGAAGTTGATTCAGGAGAGGCTCCGCACAGCACAATCCAGACAGAAGAGTTACGCGGATCAGAGGGCGCGCGATGTATCATTGATGGAGGGAGATAAGGTTCTGTTGAAGGTTTCACCGATGAAGGGTATTATGAGGTTCGGAAAGAAGGGCAAGCTGAGCCCAAGGTTTATAGGCCCCTTCGAGGTGTTGAGGCGTGTTGGGGAGGTTGCTTATGAGCTAGATTTACCTCCCAGTTTTTCAGGAGTTCATCCGGTCTTTCATGCATCCATGCTCCGGAGGTACCACGCCGAATCCTCCCACGTGGTTGATTTCAGCACTATTCAGTTTGATGAGAGGTTGGGCTACGAGGAGGAGCCAGTTGCTACTATCGACAGGCAGGATCGCCAGTTGAGATCCAAGAGATTTTCTGCCATAAAGTTCCAGTGGAGGGGCCAACCAGTCGAGGAGGTGACCTGGGAGTCCGAGGAGAACATGCAGAACATATATCCACATTTATTCAGCACTTCAGGTATGATTCTAGACCCGTTCGAGGACGAACGTTTGTTTAAGAGGTGGAGAATATAATCATCCGACCGGTCGTTTTGTGTATAAGGACCCCGTTCCCCTAAATGAGACTTCCTGTAGTGGCTTATTATGATTTATGACTTGCGGGGATGGGTGGTACGGGATTCGGAAGTGTTTAGAGTGATATAGGAACACTTGGTTCCTTAAGGTTTGCCTTTAAGGCCAATTTTGACTTCGGTCACCATTTTGAGTAAACGACATCAGAATCAAGTTTCGACGGTTCCGGTAGCTTTATATGAAGATTTCAAACTTGGGCGTATGTTCAGAATGGGTTTTGGATGACCCAGGAACGTTTCGGTGCCCAATATCGAAATAAGAGTTTCTTTAAGTTCATATTGTGGTTTGGGATGTGTTTTTGTGTTATCGAGGTCCGAACGGAATTCCGAGACTGGGAATAGTTCCTTTATGTCATTTATAACTTTCTTGTAAAATTTGGTGTCATTCCGAGTAGTATAGGTTGGTTCGGCGCATATAAAGCGATTTCTAGAACTCTAAGTTCAAAGTTTGATTCCATTTGGTTTTGGGGTCGAATTCTTAGTTTCGTTGTTGTTTTTCACGTTCCTAAAATTTGAGCGAGTCCGTATCATGAATACAGACTTGCCAGTGCCTTTGGATGGGGTCCCTAGGGGCTCGGGTAAGTTTCTGACCCCTCGGAGTTAAATGCAAAACACCAGAATTTCGGTGTCTAGTTTCCTTCTATGCGTTCGCGGTTGCACTGTCGCGTTCGCATAGAAGGATTTGGGCAGGGGTGAAAATTACCCTATGCGTTCGCATAGGTGCTCCCGCATTCGCATAGGGTAGAGCATTGGGCCAGACCAGCTTCGCCCTTACACAGTGTGTTCGCACCCTCCCAGTCGCGTTCGCGTAGGTCTAGCCAAGCTAGCCTCCGCGTTCGCGAAGACCCCTCCGCGTTCGCGAAGACCCCTCCGCGTTCTCATAGAAGGCCTCATCATGCCCTGTCCATTTGTTCATCGCGAACGCACTGGCCCTGCTGCGTTCGCATAGAAGGGGCAGCTGGGCAGTGTGTTTTAAAACGGGACTTAAACCATTTTTCGGCATTCTTCTTCTTCCTTGGGGTGATTTTTTAGCATGCAAGAGAGACAAACGACCTAGCTATTTTGAGGTTAGTAATTCCTACCATAAACTTAGTCTAATACTTGGATTCTTAGGTAGATTAACTCATTAATTAGTGGAGATTCAAGGATTAGAGTAAAAATCTAGGTTTTATAAAAATTGGGTGAATCACCAAGGAATTTCCATGAAATCACACAAAAACTATGTATGAATGATACTTAGGCTATGACTAGTTGATTCCTTCGAAAATTTCCGGAATACGAGCATGTGGGCCCTGGGGTGTATTTTAGGATTTTTCAAAGTAAGGTGAAATAACTAAGTAAATAGGAGAATTCCATACTTTTGAGTATAAATTGTTATATTTGTATAACAATTGATTAGTTTCGAGTCCTTGGGAGACGAGTTCGGAGTTTCGGGCGCATTCTTGACCCGGGGAGTAGGTTCGACGCGAGGTGAGTCTCCTTTTTAATCTTGTAAGAGGGAATTGTCCCCATAGGCGATTATAAATGGTTGTTTGTCCTTATTTGCGGGGGTTACGCACGTACGAAGTGACGAGAGCCCGTGCGTAGCTACTATTATGCCTTGTCAAGTAGTTTAGGACTCACAAGAATGCTTTATGTGTTATATTTGTGATCTTCCATATGGTCTAAGTAGTCTAATATCCTCGAATCTCACATGTGAAGTCCTAAGAAGTTATGCTTTGAAGTTGACATTATTAAATTCTTATCATGTTAGTATGTTCCTTGCTAAATTATCCAGAATTTCCTATTAATGATGTATTTATACGGGAACTCGAGTCACATGAATGATTCGTGAGCGGGGTAGTCCTAGAATTATATTAACCCGAGTCGCATGAATGATTCGCGAGCGGGATAATCCTAGTATTATGTTAACTGCGTCGCATGTTCGATTCGCGAGCGGGGCAGATAGATGCATCGATGGTTCGGGTCGTTCGACCCTCGGCAGTGCACATTTACTTTTCACATCGTACCAGCCGCTCGTTCATGGCTTGTTAGGTGTTGATAATTGATGGGAAACCCTGTAATTTATCTGTTGATTTTATAATAAAAGAAGAGAACTAAGTAGCTTTTATGCTATGGAAAGGTGTTAAGTAAAAGTACTACATGATGTTAATTGTTGCTCTTATCCTTATTATTACTATTCATTACTGCTATTTCTGTTTATCCTGTATTTAAATTGTATTGTTTTGACCCTAGTAAGTATCAAGTCGACCTCTCGTCACTACTTCTTCGAGGTTAGGCGGGATACTCATTGGGTACATATTTGTTTATGTACTCATGCTACGCTTCTGTACTTGATTATACAGGTTCTGAGGCTGGTGCATCTGGTTATCATACCGGAGCTCGATTCTGAGTATAGACTGGACCTGACTTCACGATGAGCTTCTTCTCCTAACGATCCTCGGCAGCACCATGGGGTTTCTTTTGTTATTCCCGTCTATCTCTTCTAGATAGTGGGACAATTATATTATATCTTTTGTATATTCTGTTAGTATTCCCGTAGGACTTGTGACACTAGTTCCTGGCACACACGTGGTAGATATTATGGTTTGCGGGTCTGTGTATATATATTGTCTCACACCTCTTTATGACTGCTTTTGGTTAAATTCGCTAATTATCTTTTTAAATTAATGTTTTGAACTTTAAAACTTGGCACGTGTTGGGATGTTTAATCAAATATGGTAAAATAGTTAGTAATTTGAGTGTTGGCTTGCCTAACCCCGGTGTTGGGCGCCATCACTACCTGAGTTAGTATTTTGGGTCGTGACAGAACACTACTTTGTAGACGATAGTTTTTTGTGTAAGTTTCTTTCTAATGTTGGTTGTTCTGCCATAACCATAACTCTTGTTGTCGATATTGATATCTTCTTGAAAGTGCAACATATAGTTATTCATGCAAGAAAATATATTATTCTAAATATAGTCCAATATTTAGGATGTTGTCCTTGTGCTTTATTTATTATAATTATAAAAAATATACATATTGAAAAATATTTTACACAAATTTAAAAGGATATTCTTTAGTTTCGGAAGACGAAAGTTGATTTTAGGGATAAACACATACTTAGAAGCACATTGACCAGTATCATAATTTCTGCATGTATATGACGTTATTGTCAAAATTTCTTTATACTATATGTGCTATTACTGTGATGACCCGATAGGTCATCTTATTGTGATCACCCAAAAGGTCATCTTGCGTTTTAGAACCCAATCCGGTGTTCCGAGGCCTTCAAAATCTTATTTTATTCCTCCTCGATTTGCGTGCACAGTCCAAACGCATATCCAGAAAGCCCTTGTGCGGAAATTTGATAAAATGATAATTTTAGCCTTTAAAAGTGATTTTAGTTGACTTTGGTAAACGTTTTAAGTAAACAGACCCAGACCCGTGTACGACGATACCGGTGGGTCCATAATAAAACATGGGACCTAGGCGCGTGCCCGAAATCGAATTTCGAGGTCCCTAACTCGAGAAATAAATTTTTGATGAAAAAATGGTAAGACTAAAATTCTAAGGATTTAAAAAAATTGATTAATGTTTGATATCGTTGGTATCGGGCCCGTATTTTGGTTCCGAAGCCTGGTATAGGTTTAATCTAATATTTAATTCATGTCTCTGAAATTTTGTAGAAATCGGAGTTGATTTGACGTGATTCGGACGTACGGTTCAGAAGATAGTAATTTTTAAATGTTCTTGAGAAATTCATGAGTTTTGGTGCTAAATCTGTAGTTTTAGGTGTTATTTTGGCGATTCGATCGCACGAGCGAGTCCGTGTTAGGTTATATGACTTGTTTGTGTGTTTAGACGGGATCCCGGGGGCCTCGGGTATGTTTCGGGTGGGCTACGGGTAATTTATCCCTTGTTTTGAACTGCTGTTTTCTGGTGTCTAATACCCTTCTTCGCGTTCGCGAAGAGTCTCTGCTGGTCGCCTCAATTTTCTTCTCCGCGTTCGCATAACATGCCTCGCGATCGCGTAACTTTGTATTTTCCTCTTCGCGTTCGCGTCCTTCCCTACGCGTTCGCGTAGGTTTCTGTCTCTCCTCCTCCGCGTTCGCGAGCTCATTGTCACGATGAGCAACCTGGGGCCTTCATTTTTCTTCTTCACAAACGCGATCCTTCCTTCGTGTTCGCGATGCACAAATCCCTGGGCAGACAGAATATAATCCCTAATCGAGGGTTAGCCATTTTTATCATTTTGGGAGTTGTAGACCTCGGCTTTGGGAGATTTTTCGTGTTTTTTTCAAGAAAATCATCGGGGTAAGTGTTCTCCACCCGAATCTTATCATATTTCATGAATTCATTGCTATTTTCATCATCCAACTAGTGAATTAAGTGGGGAAATTGGGAAAAATTTGTGAAACCTTTCAAAATGTAAAATCATGATTTGAAGGACGAATTGGTATCGGAATTTGATAAGTTTGGTATTTCTAAACTCGTATCGGATTGGGTGTTCGGGTTCTGTAAATTCTAATGGATTTCGAGGTGCGGGACCAGAGAGTTGACTTTTGTTGACTTTTTAGAAATTAAATTAAAAAAAATCACAGCTTTATTAATTGAAATTGTTTCCTCTTGCATTGTGTGATGTATTCAAGCCGTCTTGGGCTAGATTGAGATGAGGGGAGATGAATTTGTAAAGGAAATACAGAAATTGAGTGTGGAATTAGCCGAATTGAGGTAAGTGTTTTTCCTAACTTTGTTGTGGAATTTTTCCTCCTATTTGCCATTGTTTGGTACATGCGGGGGTGATACATATGTGAGGTGACGAGCATTTATGTATGTGCCAGGGTTAATCTTGCTCGGGGGTAGATGATATTATAATTGTGTCTTATAGAATTACGTAACTTCCTTGTTTCATGCCTCACTTGATTTACAGATATTAACAACATAGTATAAAATGTTAGAAATAAAGACCGAGCCTAAGAACTTGATCAAATTGGATAGAATTTTGGGACACATTGATGTGTCTTGTTTGGTCATCCCTATGCGCGATCACTACTACATTGCTATGGCCGATATTTTGGGATGCTGGATTCTATGCCTGTGTTGCTAGTAAATTGTGAGATTTTTGGAAGTACTTGAATTATGTGGCCCTTCAGGGCTCATTGAATCATTGTTGTCTTGTAAAACAGTAATGGAGAACCTGTTTGGAATACTCGTTGATCACTCTCCTCGATGTTATATATACTTCCTCCCTTTCCATTTAATTTTATATTCATTATCATGTGAGAAAGGGTGTAAAGCACGAAGGGTGATGCCGTGCCATTTTATATTCATTATCATGTGAGGAAGAGTGTAACGCACAAAGGGTGATGCCATGCCATTTTATGTTCATTATCATGTGAGGAAGAGTGTAAAGCCAAAGGGTGATGCCGTGCCATTTTTTATATTTATTATCATGTGAGGGAGAGTGTAAAGCACGAAGGGTGATGCCGTGCCATTGTTTATATCATTATCATGTGAGGAAGAGTGTAAAGCACGAAAGGTGATGCCGTGCCATTTCATATACATTATCATGTGAGGAAAGAGCATAAAGCATGAAGGGTGATGCCGTGCCATTTAATTTATATTGTTATGCTTTTAATATTGTGAGGTCATGGCACGAAGGGTGTTTCTGTGCAGGCGAGGACCAGGTACATGCATTATTATGTGAACTTTGTCTTTCCGTGTATACATTTCCGCCTCTACCTTGAGTTGTCATTGTCGCCATTATATATTTTGTGTGATATGTTGTTATTGTCCCGTACTTGACCTCCATCTCAATTGTTGTTGTGTTGTCCATGTTTTTGACTTGCTTAACTTGCATATGCTATGCCTATTTCCTGCTTTTATAATTATACTCATGTTGTATCTATTCCGTTGCACCTTAGTGTAAGCCTTCCACCATTCTACTTCTTCATGTCCGTACTTGTTAACTTATGAAGATCATGTGTTTCCTTCTTGCTTGCTATATTTGTACTTAGGCCTCCATCATGCTAGTTAATTAAAATTATAACCCTTTTTTTTCCTAATTGTGGTCATTACCTGTGCTTTCTGCTTAGTCTCTTACTGATGTTCTTCTGTACATTCCCGTTTATTATCACTGCTTGCATATTCCCTTCCTTGTCATTTCTATTGTCGGTATTTATATCATTTGGTTGGTAGTGTTTTAAGCATATATGGCGAGGATGAGGTAAATGCACGAAGGTGTTTAACCAAAGACTTATACCTTTGACTAAAGCTTATTTTTAAGATGAATACGGGTTACTGATAATCAAGGAAATGGATAAAAATGAATAATAGACAATATTACAGAAATATAGAGAATCGTAGTTAGTTATATTCGAGAATCAGATGCCTTTACAAGCTGTATTCCCCTCCCTTATATAGGAGATTCTTATAACGTACAACTCTTGCTACGGTTGCTCATTAATGACTAATTATGACATTAATGAGGCGTTGCAAAGGATAACGGTAATTGGGGTACGGTTACATAACGTTCGAGTAATCAATTATGGGTCCTTGAATCTGCCCGTAGCTTTGTCTAGATTCATTCTGACCATGCCTCTCTCCTGTTTTGATCAAGTTGAGTTTCCCGTGGCTGATAAGCTCGAGGGTTTACTGAACCATGCCTCTTTGTACAGTACCTCTTCAAAGGATCACATCCAGCTGTCGTGTTTTCCTGTGTCCACGTGACTGGCTGAGTTGTCACAAGCTGGCTTACGTGTGAAACTCATTTTTACCAATACAGAAGGGTGTTGCCGTGCCGTTAGATTTGATGTCTTGATTACTTTATCGTACTATGAAAGTATATGAGGTGATTGTGTTGGTTCATGGACTTTTGTTCTAAGGAAAGGGTCGGTTGAGATGTTGGAAATCAATGGATTGTGATTCTTTATGGACTTCTTTATTACCTGTTACTCGCATTGTGTATTCTATTCTATTATTCAGTCTTTTAGTTCTATTGCTAGTTTACATTATAGTGTTTAGTAATGAGTATCTTTTAACTAAAAATCTCGTCACTACTTCGACGGGGTAGTCAAGATACTTATCAGTACATGGGGTCGGTTGTACTGATACTGCACTTCTGCACACTCTGTGCATACTATTGGATCGGAGCTACTAACGAAGTCGGGGGCTGACCCTGAAGATGTTCGTGTATTCTGGATAGAAGCTGCCACTACTCCTTGGTAGTTTTAGACCTTATTAATCTGTTCATGTAGTTTTCAAACAGAATGTGTCTTTATTCATATTGGCTTTGTATATTCTAAGTCTTAGAAGCTCATGAGTCGTACTACCAGTTCTTGGGTAAAGTTGTAAAGTTCAGATAAATCCTAATTTAATTTTTGATAAGTTTATTTGGTTTTTTCTTTTTATTAATTGGCTTACCTAGCGGGTCAAGTTAGGTGCCATCATGACCTGTGATTTTTGGGTCGTGACAAGGTGGTATCAGAGCACTAGGTTCGTAGGTTCTACGAGTCATGAGCAAGTGTCTAGTTGAGTCCTACGGATCGGTATGATGACGTCCATACCTATCTTTGGGAGGCTACAAGGCATTAAGGAAAATTTCCTTTTCTTCTTTCCTTATCGTGCGACCTTGTTTTATCTTGAAACATATGACTTTGACTCTTTTCGATCTCTCATATGTGATGTTGTGCGCTCAGTATTTGCTATGTACCGATGATCGGTGATGCTGTAGATAGATTACGACGAGCTATGGATGCTTGATTATCATCACGGTGTTTTTTCTAGCCTCAGAAGTAGATGCAGTGTTAAAACTTCTAGTCGTGCATCTGGGGTATGAGGCGGGTTCATATGTTTGGTTGGTAAACGCAGATTTGGGAAGATTCTCGGGTGATGAGGTTTTCAATTTGCTCATGTTACTTTGGGTTGCTGATGGGGTGTTCTATGGCTTCGAGCTAAGTGGTGGAGACTGCTACTGACAATCGGATTGTGGGGTCATGGGCCGTATCAATTTGCAGACCGGGAGATTGCTTGGTTATTTCTTTGAATGGGAATGTTCTGGTGTAGCACGGGTTTCTTGACGCGTATTAGCTGTGTATTGAAGATAAGAGTAAGATGAGTTGTTATCGAGAAGAATCTGGCAAGTTCCAGGATTTACGTAGCCTTTAAGGGCTTTTGGCTTGAAAATGGAAGTGAATGTTAATTGGACCTGTGGTGTTTCCTTGTCAAGAAGAGTCTACATGTAAATGTTGGAGTGATGCAAGAAATGGTTTCGAAATCCCAAGAAGTTCCTTCAGGGCGGTCATATCGGATTGAGCTACTTTCGGGTTAGCAGTCTTTGTAACTCGGTTGAGATAGAGGCGATTGGTTCTGATTACTTGATAATGTGTTACATAGATCCTAAGAGCTTACCATGGTTATGATCACGGTCGGAGTTGATGCTTTCTACAGATATAGGAGCTATAATGCTTATGGTTCAGAGTTGACTGTGAGACTTTCGTAGTGTTGCAAATTAGCATGTTAGAAGCAATGCGCCGTGTGGGGTTGAAAGGTTGCATGTATAAGGTTGCAGTTAGTTTTGAAGGGGAGGATATGAGTTCTTGATGGTACAGACGATTTCCGGTGTTTGAGGTTTTGCTGGCACTATGTGTTTTCACCGGAGCACCTATTGGCAGATACATCATGTTTTGATTTATGGTTGCATTTCTGAAGGATGATGTCGTATAAGTTACGTATCGGCTATTTGAGTAGCAGGATTGAGAGTGGGTATGAAAATTTTGGTATTCGTGAGGCTCAGAGGCTGTGTGTTCTTGTTGGCAGACTATTCCTTGGTTGCAAGTTGTGAAGAAACGTAGAGGATTGAATGATTTGGAAGGTTTATTACATGTTTGGGAACAGTAAAAAATTTGGGCGGAGATTATATTTAGCCTAATGAGAATGTGCAATCTGTATCAGACTGAATTTTCTTGATCTTGTGCAGTTGTTGCCACATGCATGTCATCGGGCAGAATGGATGTTATTCGCGCCTTGGTTTATGTTATGTGTCTCTCTCTTATACTACGATGGGTTCTGAGGTTTACATGATTCTTCGCGCGTATGTTGTGATTCAGTTTATGCCTTGTGGTACTATGGGCGAGGTGGCCTTGGTGATGTTGATTTCCTCATTGCACCATAGTTGTGCTTGTCTTTCTCATTATTGTCTGTCCCTAATAATTTCACCACAGTTATATTTTTTGTGCACTCGGTTGTGCTTGATATTGACGCACATGTAATCAGTGAGCCCGAGTATTACGGCTCAGTGGGTACCCTATGTGGATTGATATGATGGGATCGGGTTGCACGCTGCAATGATACAATGATGAAATGTGGCTCCTTATTTCTATTTAATGTATTTTGCTTTCACCTTGTCGAGAATAGTTCATAGTAAAATGCTGAAATTTCCCTGTGTGCTTAACTTGCTTAGTAGTTTTCTTACTGTTATCTGTCATGTTTGAATCATTACTTGTTGGTGTACGGATCTGGGTTGTGTGTGGCTCCATATGATTATTATTGATACTCGTTGGTGTGGTTGCTTGTGTTGGCTGAGATGAGGTTTCTAGATCTGAGATTCGTGCTATTGTATTGGGTTAAGGAAGGTTCGAAAGAATATCACTATATTTTCTGAGGATTTGGGCAATGGCCGAGGTCGGGCGAGTGAGTTCATGGCTTATTGATTAGGTGAGTGGTTGAGCGGTTATGCGTGTTTCTTTCATCATCGGTGGGGCATGAAGGTTTTGAATGAGGTTCTAACTGATATGAGGTTTGCTATCGGCACCAGATTTGTTTTGGGCAGTAATGGTGGTCAGCAGTTTCTACGGTGAGTATTGAAGTGATGTGGTACATCGTGTGATTACATCTTGGGTTATTGTCAGGATTTGATATAGCTAGTTCAGATTTGCGCAGTGTGTAGGTGTGTTGCTCGGGTCTTGCAATGAATTATGGATGATAAAGATTGGGTTCTAAGGTTTTCGGACTAAGGTTGAAACAAGGATCTCTAATAGTGTTGTGCTGGGCGCGTATCCTTAAAGCCTTAATTGGGGGTTTAATGAATTTCCAATCTAAAATCTAGGATTTCCATGGTAGAAATTGGGGGTTCGGGTAGGATTAGGAATTTTTGAAAATTGGGATTTAGACCTCAATTTGGGGTCGGATTTAAAAATTAATTGCATATTCGGGCTTGAGGGTGAATGGGTGAATGAGTTTTGGTCCGAACCTCGAGTTTTGACCAAGCCGGCTGGGGGTCGATTTTTTACTTTTTTGGGGAAAGTTTGAGAAACCTAAATTTATGCATTGTAATTATTCGTTTAGAAATATTTGATGTTATTAAGTTAATTATGGCTAGATACGAGTGGTTTGGAGGTGTAATCTAGAGAAAAAACGATAATTGAGCAGTGACTGCCCTGTGGAGCGAGGTAACTATTGTGCCTAACTTTGACTTGAGTGATTAGGAATCCTTGTCTCAATTGCTATATTAAAATCATGTGAGCGGCGTATATGTGAGGTGGCGAGTACTTATGCGTTGCCAATTTATCTATTTTGCCTGTTTCTCTCCCGTTTTTTCTTATATTGTTTCTTTCCCTGCTTTAATTGCTACATGCCTACTTGTATTTACATGCCTAATTTCTACTTGTTGGATATAGTTTCTCCTTGTTGAAGATAATTGTTATTCCATAGTTTCCTTATCCCCTATTACTTTCTTAAGCTGTTCTTATTTATGTTTTAGTGATATTATGGATTGGTCTCGCAGAGTAGTATTACTTGTCTAGAGTTTTATTGAGCATAAGATTTCCATTTGCCTTGTTCTGAAGTTTAAGTATGGAGAAGGCTCTTGTATTAATTTGTGAAACTTCTGTACTTCCTGTGTAACTGATATGAATATGGTGGGGTCGGGTTGCACGCCACAACAGGTGGGGGTGATATATTGAGGAGGAATACAGGTGAATTGATATTATACGGTGGGATCGGGTTGCATGCTGCAACATGTGTAATAAGGGTGGAATGTGGTGATATAAGGGTGAACTAAGATTGTGAATTACGATATAGTGGGATTGGGTTGCACGCCATAACACTTTTATCTATATTTTGTTGTTTATGACATTAAGAAGAAATAAGGGAGGATTATGATATGTACGGTGGAATCGGGTTCCGCGCCGCAATAATTTATATGTTTATGTTCTTTCTTTGACTGTGTTAGCTTTACGGTAGTATTGAATTGCAAGGATTGGTAATAGCTGAACACTGATGAAGTACGTTGGGTACTGTATTTATTTCTTGCAAGTTACTATTTTTTTACTTTATTCTGCCTTCTTTTCTATCTTATTATTCACTGTATGCAACATATATTATGAGTGTCCCCCCGTAGCCTCGTCACTTCTTCATCGAGGTTAGGCTCGGCACTTACCAGTACATGGGGTCGGTTGTACTAATACTGCACTGTGCACTTTCTGTGCAGATTTTGGAGCAGGCAGTGGCTGATCGAGAGGTTGGCTGCAAATTTCATAGCTAGGAGACCCAAGGTAGTCCTGCTAGCGTCCGCAGGCCCTAGCGTACCCTTATACACTCCTATACTTACTGTTTTTACTTTACTTCACAAAACAGTTGTACTTTTTTTCAGACAAATATTTGTAGAAAAGTCTTAGCATGTTCGTGAATTATGACTCCGGATTCTGGGTAGAAATAACATGTAATTAAAGTTGTTATTTATATACCTTCACATTTATTTCGGTCTATTACAGCTTGTTTACTGATAATCACTTAAAACTGTAAAGAATTGGCTAAATAACCTCTAACATTGCCTTGCCTAGCAAGTGTGATATTAGGCGCCATCTGTAACTACCCGGCCAGTCGTTTCGAGAGTTATAGCCCCGTTTCCCCCATTTTTTCTGCTTCTTTATGTGTATTCAGCTTTATTTTGTTGCATCGGGTTGGTTGGTTCGTGTCTGGAGTGGTTTTGGAGTGAAATGAGACCCTTAGTCTCTTATTGAGGAGTTTAAGTTGGAAAAGTCAACCGGATGTAGACTTATGAGTAAACGGTCTCGGATTTGAATTTTTATGGTCCCATTAGCTTCACTGGGTGATCTTGGACTTAGGAGCGTGGTTGGAATGTAATTAGGAGGTCCGTGGTAGATTTAGGCTTGAATTGGCGAAATTGGAAATTTGGCGATTTTCAGTCGGTAGTAGAAATTTAGATATCGGGGTCAAAATGGACTTCCAACAGTTTGAATAGATTCATGGTGTCATATTTGACTTGTGTGCGAATCTGAGGTTATTCGGACGAGGTTTGATTTGTTTCGGCGTCGTCAGCGGAAATTTGGTGGTTTATAGGTTCTTAGGCTTGAATCCGAGGTAATTTGATGTTTTGGGCGTTGTTCTAGGTAATTTGTAGGTTCAATTAAGTTTGAATGATGTTATGGGATGTATTGGTATGGTTGATTGAGGTCCCGAGGGCCTCGGATGTGTTTAGATGGTTAGCGGATGGGTTTAGCTGTTGGAAATGCTGCTGAAGTTGGGTTTCTGAAGATGGGGAGTGCTGACCGTGCAGAATTGGTGCGGACAGCGGTAGGATTCCACGGTCAGCGGTGAAGGCTGGCACGGACCGCGTAAGATTGTACGCGACCGCAGGAGAAGAAGACTTTCGCGGCCGCGGTGGGAATTCCAGCAGACCGCGGTGAGGCGTGCGCAGCGGCAATAGAATTTTGCGGACCACGTAATGAGGATCCGAGGGATGCACTATAAATACGCGGTTCAGGGTTTTATTTCATATTTTGGACCTAGAAAGCTCGGGTTGTGGCGATTTTTCAAAGGGTTTTCAAGAAATTCATAGGGGTAAGTGATTCTAACACGGATTTGGCTAATATACATGAATACATCACTGATTTCATCATTTGATTAGTACTTTGGGGTGAAATTTTGGGAAAAATAAAAATGGATTTTTTGGGAGTCGAATGTCGATTCAAAGTCGTATTTTGATAAATTGGTATGGTTGGACTTATGAGTGAATGGGTTTCCTAGTTTTGTAAATTTTATCGGATTTCAAGACGTGGGCCCTGGGGCCGATTTGGACCGAATTCGAGATTTTTGATTTAAATTGATAATTTTCATGTGGAATTCATTCCTTTAGCGTGTAATGATGATAATATACTGATTTTTGATAGATTCGGAGCATTTGGAGGCCGAATCGAGGGACAAGAGCATCGCATGCTAGAGTTTTGTCCGGTTTGAGGTAAGTAACGATTTTAAATCTAGTCCGAAAGGTATAAAACCCCGAATTTAGTATCATTTCATTGTTTTGAGGTGACAGGTGTGTGGGTGTTCACCATTGGGGATTGTGACTTGGTCCGTCCAGTAGCAACTGTAGAGATGCATATTTTGTTGAAACTGTAAATATCTATGTGTTTTGGAAAGAGATTCTATAAATTGGGCTGAATGCCATGTTGGGCCTTGTGCCAGTACTGTTTTGACCCTCAGGGGATTTTCTTACTATCCTCCCACTGTTTTTGATTTTAAATCCATACTCATTTATGATTATGCATGTATACTGCATAACTCAGTTTTATTACTCTGTTTTGATGCATATGAAAGTTGTTTTGGGCTCAGTTCCCTATTTTTACTGAAATGCCCGAGTGGCTTGAGAGGTTTATGACTAAGTAAGGCCGAGGGCCTGACTTGTGAGGATATGGACTACACATCGCAACATGTTTATTATAGGTCGAGGGCCCGAGTGAGTTATGCCATGATTTGGCTTGATATAGCGCTTGGGCTGAAGGAGCCCCTCCAGAGTCTGTACACACCCCCGGTGAGCGCAGGTACCTACTGAGTGTGAGTGCCGAGTGCTGAGTGACTGGGAGGTATGAGTGATGGTGAGGTATGCCCGAGGGGCTGTTATGAGTGATGGTGAGGTATGCCCGAGGGGCTGTTACGAGTGATTGTGAGGTATGCCCGAGGGGCTGTTTACGAGTGACTGTGAGGCTTGCCGAGGGGTTGTATATGAGTGATGTTTTTCCCAAAGGGCTGTTTATGATTTCATCATTTTCACTCTCTTTTTCATTGAGCCTTTATTGAAATTGTTGAAAAATATCTTTAAATAATTTTCACCGGAACTGGATTTTCAAACGAGATGATTTGACTCAATACTGATATGAAAGCCTGTTGTGCTGTAACGAGATTTTATGATGTGGACTTTATGTGTTTTACTGCTTAGAATTTATTTATGGTATTTACTTACTAAGTTGGCGTACTCACGTTACTCCATGCACCTTGTGTGCAGATTCAGGTGTTTTCTAGTCACGGTTAAGGCTGTTGGTTATTTCTGACGCAGATTCTCAAAGTTAGCAAGGTAGCTGCTTGGCGATCGCAGCGCTGCTTTCCTCCTCCTTTATCTTCCCTTAGTTGTACTTGATTAATCCTTGACTAAGTTAGTCTTGATGTTTATAGACAGTTGTAATAGTTGCTCATGACTAGTGACACCCTGATGTCGGGATTTTCTTTCCGCACTTTTATTTGGTTTAAATTTCTTTATTGAAGGTTTTTATATTGAAGAACTTGAAATTTTCCTTTAAAAATGAACATATCGGCTGTTTTGGTAATTGGGTTGTCTTTCCTAGTACCACGATAAGCGCCACCATGACAGGGTTAATTTTGGGTCGTGACAAGTTGGTATCAGAGCCTAGGTTAAATAGGTCTCACGAGTCATGAGCAGGATTAGTGGAGTCTTGCAGATCGGTACAGAGATGTCTGTTCTTATCTTTGAGAGGCTGCAGAACCCTTGGGAAAATATTTACATTCTTGAATTCTTGTCGTGCGAATCCGTTGATTCAGCTTGAAGTGTAACTCTTTGAATTCCTTCCATACATTCCTAGGCACACATGAGCGCTCGATATCAGCTGTGCATCGAAGACTTGTGCCTTCCATGGATGAAGTACGAGTGATTTTAGCATGTTGATTATGGGCCAGTTTGGAGGACTTGAGGCTGGGTTTTGTCTGTGTCTTGAGTGCTGAGATTTTGATTGTGTGAGCACGTGCATTTGGGACTTATATGTCCGTTTGTGTCCTTATTGGTGGGATTTTGTGACTGGGTGACTATATGGTGAGTATGATTTTATGGTGAGATGTGTTCAGGTTACTTGAATTTGACAAAAGGAGTTGGCTGGAGATGTAGAAAGAACTATTGGGTGTTTGTCTTCTGTATTGAGTTGACGTGTGGCCTCGAGTTGTGGGTGTATTGAAGGATCTCTCATGCAGTTTAGCAGTGGAGTGAAGTAGATCTTCATGTTGTGTTATGAGTTCTTGATGATGTCTGTTGGGCTGACCAATGCCCCAGTAACGTTCATACATTTGATGAACAATGTATTCCAGCCATATTTTGGTTCCTTCGTTATTGTATTCATTGATGAGATCCTGGTGTACTCTCGTAGCCAAGAGGAGCATGCTCAAAATTTGAGGATTTTATTACAGAGATTGAGGGAGGAGAATATTTATGAAAAGTTCTTCAGGTGTGAATTTTGGCTCAGTTCAGTAGAATTCTTAGGGCACATGGTGTCCAGTGAGGGTACTCAGTTGGATTCGAAGAAGATTGAGGCGGTGCAGAGTTGGCCTAGACCGTTCTTAGCTACGGTGATCAGGAGCTTTCTTGGTTTGGCAAGTTACTATCGTCGCTTTTTGGAGGGATTTTCATCTATTGCTTCACCCTCGACCAAATTGACCCAAAAGGGGTGCTCCATTTGGATGGTCGAATGCGTGAGAGGAGAGCTTTTAGAAGCTCAAAACTGCTTTTGACCATAGCTCCAGTCTTAGTTCTTCCATCAGCTTCAGGTTTTTATATCGCATATTGTTATGCCTCGAGGATAGGCAATGGTTGTGTTTTAATACAGGAGGATAAAGTGATTACGTAATAGCTATGATTTTTGGAAGGGTATAGAGAGATATCAGTGTGAGGCTAAGAAGGCGGGGTTATCTTCTGCGGGGTGTCCTGAGGTTGTGTGATCCTTATAATATTTTATAGCAAGTTCTCTTTTACCAGTAAATGATATATGCAGCAATTTGAGTTTAGATCGCTTATGGAAGTTGGAATGACTATTACAATGGTGAATGCGAGATTTGCAGATGATTTGGGATATTAGATGGTTTGTGGTATATGAGCTTATGAAGGATTTAGTTGAATCTCAGTGCGGTGTTGTGGCAGTGGTAACGTATGGGCGTTGTGAGTTATTGTTTGCCTTGATCTATGGCTTTGAGCCAAGTGGGGGAGTCTGCTAATGATAAGTTGATTGCACGATTACGTGTTGTATTAGTTTCAGTTCGAGGTATACTGGTGAGTCAGTTATGACATGCAGAGGTGGAGTTTGAGAATGACTCGATTAATGGAACTTTTTGGATACACGATGTATTATACTCTATAGGTAAATGGGTTTTATTTCATGATTGAGTTGTAGTCGTAAAAAAGGTGTAGTGTGTGTGGAGTAGGTTTTTGCTTGGTTGCTTAGGGGTATGGGTTACTCCCTTGAGTGTTGGTGTGCTAATAGGGACACAGGTCGTTTGGACCGCTTGGTCGGTTTAATTGAGATTTGAGCAGAGTAAATGACTCTCAAGAATAGTTCTGATGGATTCAAGATTTATGTGTAACAATTGGGAATCTTCAGGATGTGTATTTAGATAGAAATTGAGATTCATGTCGGATGGTGTCGAGACTTGTGACATTTCTATATTATTATGGATTCTACATGGCGGTATCAGGAAAAAGGAAAAAATAGCTTGAATCCATAGAAAGTCTCTTTAGTGTAATTGATTGAGTTGTGGTACTTTTGGGGTGCTTAAGAGAAATTTTCAGCGGCTTATGAGCCTTAGGGCGGTGCGGTTTTGTGCTAGGGTCTCGCGTGGTGAGTTTTGGTTGAGGATTTTTGTATTATGGCAAGGGGAAGAATCAATTTGAAGGTAACTCAGGAGGAACTCGGAGGGATAGGACAACTTGGTAGCCAGTTGGATCGACATGGTAATGAGTAAGGCCGGTTCTTTGGGTGCTTATGATGTGGTAAGGTTCTACGTGTGATTCATGGAAATTCTCTTGGGTTTTGGCGACCTGCGTAGCTTTGTTGATTTAGAGGGGTTTAGTCCTGACGGGTTGGTTGAGTGCAAATGGATTTCAGAGAGTTCTTAATGGTCTCTACCATGGTTTGAGAATTATATTTCCTACTGGTGTGTGGGGCATGTGGCGTATTATAATTTTCTCCAGAATGGAATCCAATGGAAAGCTCTTAGCTAATTGAGTATGTAGTTGCTTGCGACTCAGAGTAGGTTTTGAGATTTGTCATATCTTTCATATGGTGTCATATGGGTGCGATGTGTGGTGTGGTATTGAGATTTGCGGGTGCAAGGTCACAATGCGGTTTTGAAAGGAAGGTTCTGAATTCTCATGTGGCATGGACGAACTCAAATGAACAGATAGATGATACTACTTCTAGATATGGCTTGATGAAGGGGTAAGTTTCAGAAGGGGCATTGTGTTCTGATTTATTGATACTTCATTGGTGTGGCGGCACTCTCCTAGTTGGTCGACTGCGGATATTCAAATATTTCCTTGTAACACATATGGATTATAGGGGTATTCCTCGTGGTATGATCATGTATTGGAGAAGTATCAGACATTCAAGTGGCGGAATTGATATCGGATATGGTGATTTGTGTGCTCCATGGATTTGGAGACTGGGAACTCTATGAGTAGATGATTTCATAGTTTTGGGGGTAAAGATATAGCCAAGGCTAGATCGAGGATAGTGTGTGTTGTCGTTCAGTCATTGTGGATCTTTGGAGGGTCATTTGTCTATTCTGGATGATCAGATCGATTTGGGGTTCATTAGTAGGCCCAACTGGGATAGGTGTTTTGCACTGAGTTGGATTGATTAGCTTCGTAGTGCTATTGTGAGGGACGTTCCATTCAGTTGTTGTTAGGCTTATTTGTGTTCTGGAATGATTTATGAGTTACTCTTACCTGCTACGAGGAGTTATGATTCGTTGGTTCCAGGCAAACATGGTGTGGTTCTATTATGGTCTTATAGCGGAATTTGAGTGAGATAAGTAATTGGGTATTTCAAGATTGAGGCGTATTGGTTATGTTCTTTCGGGTTTCGTGTGGCATTGTATCGTCTGATTCTCCGAGGTTATGGTAATGTACTTTGAGTACTTGATGTTGAATTTCGCGTGGTTATTAATGTTGAGAAAGGCGGAGCGAGGTATATAATATGGACCAATGTTTGGATAGGGGTCACGTGTTGCAGCAAAGTTATGTTGAGATATGATCCTTGTGTGTTTGATTTGTGTGTTTTGGTTCTGCGGTGTGTGAGGAGTTCTTAGCATTGCGTTGTGGTGATACCCGTTGATCTTGCAAGACGGTTCTCTTATTTGATGTCATTTTTCCATGTTTGAGTACATTTGGAAGGGTTGCTTATTGGTGCATGGATTGCACTGGTTATGGCTTTAAGTTGTATTGATACGTCATGTCACTAAAGTGGCTGTGTGGATGAGATGAGGTCATCGGACCTAGAATGGGTGCTATCGGATCTGGTTGCAGTATATGTGGGAGGATATCAATGCCGATCGGCTTAGAAATTTTTCCATAGTTCCTATCAAAGGAGAGGGAGTTCCATCACTTGTTGATCCGACGTATTAGGTGAATGAGGTTGTCTTGAGCAACAACTGTGATTGTGAATTATCGCTACGAGTGTTTGAGTTATGTGGGATATCATGTGATTTCATCTTGAATTATGGCTATGGTTGGGTACATCTTGTTCAGACTTATACAGTGTGTAGATATGAGATTCTGATCTTATAGAAAATTTCAGACGTGGAAATTTGGATTCTAAGGCTTGGGCTAGGTTAGATGAAGAGATTTTTTTTATGCTATGTTATAAGACCTATATGGGATAGGGTGACGTGGGATCACCCCGGGGTATGTGTGTGGTAAGGTTATTCGGCGATTTGACGGCTTTTCGAATAACTCTGAGCACGTTCGAGGACAGACGTATGTTTAAGTAGGGGAGGATATAACGACCCGGCCGGTAGTTGCGAGATTTATAGCCCTGTTTCCCTCATTTCTGCTTCTTTATGTGTTATTCAGCTTTATTTTGTTACATCAGGTTGGTTGGTTCAGGTCTAGAGTGGTTTTGGAGTGAAATGAGACCCTTAGTATCTTATTTAGGAGTTTAAGTTGGAAAAGTCAACCAGATGTAGACTTATGAGTAAACGGTCTCGGATTTGAATTTTTTTGGTCCCGTTAGCTCCACTAGGTGATTTTGGACTTAGGAGCGTGGTTGGAATGTAATTAGGAGGTCCGTGGTAGAATTAGACTTGAATTGGCAAAATTGGAAATTTGGCGATTTCCGGTCGGTAGTAGAAATTTAGATATCGGGGTCGGAATGGACTTCCAACAGTTTGAACAGATTCGTGGTGTCATATTTGACTTGTGTGCAAATTTGAGGTTATTCGAACAAGGTTTGAATGGTTTCGGCGTCGTCGGCGGAAATTTGGAGGTTTATAGGTTCTTAGGCTTGAATCCGAGGTAATTTGATGTTTTGGGTGTTGTTCTGGGTAATTTGTAGGTTCGACTAAGTTTGAATGATGTTATGGGATGTGTTGGTATGGTTGATTGAGGTCCCTTGGGCCTCAGGTGTGTTTCGGATGGTTAGCGGCTGGGTTTAGCTTTTGGAAAAGCTGCTGATGTTGGGTTTCTGAAGAGGACAGCGGTAGGACTCCGTAGAGGTGGTAGGATTCCGCGGTCAGCAGTGAAGGCTGGCGCGGACCGCATAAGATTATTCGTGAACGCAGGAGAAGAAGACTTTCGCGGCCGCGGTGGGAATTTCGCGGACAATGGCGAGGCGTGCGCGGCGAGGATAGAATTTGGCAGACCGCGTAATGAGGATCCCAGGGGTGCACTATAAACATGGGGTTCATGGTTTTATTTCACATTTTGGACCTAGAAAGCTCGAGTTTTGGCGATTGTTTGAAGGTTTTTCAAGAAATTCATCGGGGTAAGTGATTCTAACTCAGATTTGGCTAATATACATGAATACATCACTGAATTCATCACTGAATTCATCATTTGATTTGTACTTTGGGGTGGAAATTTGGGGAAAATTTTAGAAACTTCATAAAATGGATTTTTTGGGAGTTGAATGTCGATTCGAAGTCGGATTTTGATAAATTGGTGTGGTTGGACTTGTGAGTGAATGGGTTTCCTAGTTTTGTAAATTTTATCGGATTTTGAGACGTGGGCCCTGGGGCCGGGTTGGACCGAATTCGGGATTTTTGATCTAAATTGATAATTTTCATGTGGAATTCATTCATTTAGCGTGTATTGATGATAATATACTGATTTTGGATAGATTCGGAGCATCTGGAGGCCGAATAGAGGGGCAAGAGCATCGCGGGCTAGAGTTTTGTGCAGTTTGAGGTAAGTAATGATTGTAAATCTAGTCCTGAGGGTATGAAACCCCGAATTTCATATCATTTCACTGTTTTGAGGTGACACACATGCTAGGTGACAGGCGTGTGGGCGTGCACTGTTAGGGATTGTGACTTGATTCGTCCCGTAGCAACTGTAGAGATGCATATTTTGTTGAAACTGTAAATCTCTATGTGTTTTGGAAAGAGATTATGTAAATTGGGCTGAATGCCATGTTGGGCCTTGTGGTAGTACTGTTTTGACCCTCAGGTGTTTTTCTTACTATCCTCTCACTGTTTTAGATTTTAAATCCATACTCAGTCATAATTATGCATGTTTACTGCATAACTCAGTTTTATTACTCTGTTTTGATGCATATGAAAGTTGTTTTGGGCTGAGTTCCCTGTTATTACTGAAATGCTCGAGTTACTTGAGATGCTTATAACTGAGTTAGGCCGAGGTCCTGAGTGAGTAATGCCATGATTTGGATTGATATAGCGCTTGGGCTGAAGGAGCCCCTCCGGAGTCTGTACACACCCCTAGTGAGCGCAAGTACGTACTGAGTGCGAGTGCCGAGTGCCAAGTTCTGAGTGACTGGGAGGCATGAGTGATGGTGAGGTATGACCGAGGGGCTAGTACGAGTGATGGTGAGGTATGCCCGAGGAGCTGTTACGAGTGATTGTGAGGTATGCCCAAGGGGATATTTACTAGTAACTGTGAGGCTTGCCCGATGGGCGGTATATGTGTGATGTTTTGCCCGAGGGGCTGTGTATGATTTCATCATTTTCACTCTCTTTTGTATTACGCCTCTGTTGAAACTGTTGAAAAATATCTTTAAATAATTTTCACCGGAACTGGATTTTTAAATGAGATGATTTGACTCAATACTAATTTTAAATCATAATGTGATTTACCGAGATTTTATGATGTGGACTTTATGTGTTTTAATGCTCAACCTTTATTTATGGTTGTTACTTACTGAGTTGGCATACTCACGTTACTCTGTGCACCTTGTGTGCAAATTGAGGTGTTTTCTAGTCACGGTTGAGTTAGTTTTGGGTCGTGACAAGTTGGTATCAGAACCTAGGTTACATAGGTCACACGAGTCTTGAGCAGGTTTAATAGAGTATTACGGATCAGTACGGAGACGTCTGTACTTATCTTCGAGAGGCTGCAGAACCCTTGGGAAAATTCTCACATTCTTGAATTCTTGTCGTGCGAATCCGTTGATACAACTTAAAATGTAACCCTTTGAATTCCTTCCATGCATTCGTATGCGCACATGAGGGATTGATATCAAATGTGCATCGAGGACTTGTGCCTTACATGGTTGATGTGCGAGGTGTGATATTAGCATGTTGATGATGGGCCGTCTGGAGGACTTGAGGCCGGGTTTTGTCTTTGGCTTGAGTGCTGATATTTAGATTGTGTGAGCATGTGCATTTGAGACTTATATGTCCGTTTGTGTCCTTATTGGTGGGATTTTGTGATCGGGTGACTATATGATGAGTATGATTTGATGGTGAGATGTGTTCAGGTTGCTTGACGTGACAAAAAGAGTTGGCTGGAGATGTGTTTGACTTCTATCTTGATTTGACTCCTCGAGTTGTAGGTGTATAGAAGGATCTCTCATTCAGTTTATTGTGAAGTGAAGTAGATCTTCATGTTGTGTTATGAGTTCTTGATGATATCTTTTGGGCTGACCAATTCCCAATAGCGTTCATGCATTTGATGAACATTTTTTTCCAGCCATATTTGGGCTCCTTCGTTATTGTATTCATTGATGACATCCTGGTGTACTCTCGTAGCCAAGAGCAGCATGCTCAGCATTTAAGGATTTTATTATAGATATTGAGGGAGGAGAAGCTTTATGCAAAGTTCTCCAAGTGTGAATTGTGGCTCAGTTCAGTAGCATTCTTGGGGCACGTGGTGTCCAATGAGGGTACTTAGGTGGATTCGAAGAAGATGGAGGCGGTGCAGAGTTGGCCTAGACCGTTCTCAACTACGGTGATCAGGAGCTTTCTTGGTTTGGAAGGTTACTATCGTAGATTTGTGGAGGGATTTTCATCTATTGCTTCACCCTCGACCAAATTGAACCAAAAGGGGTGCTCCATTCGGATGGTCGAATGAGTGAGAGGAGAGCTTTTAGAAGCTCAAAACTGCTTTGACCATAGCTCCAGTCTTAGTTCTGCCATCAGCTTCAGGTTTTTATACCGCGTATTGTGATGCTTCGAGGATAGGCAATGGTTGTGTTTTAATACATGAGGATAAAGTGATTTCGTAATAGCTATGATTTTTGGAAGGGTATAGAGAGATATCAATATGAGGCTAAGAAAGCGGCGTTATCTCCTGTGGGGTGTTATGAGGTTGTGTGATCCTTATCATATTTTGTAGTAAGTTCTCTTTTACCAGTAAATGATATATGCATCAATTTGAGTTTAGATCGCTAGTGGAAGTTGGCATGACTATTACAATGGTTAATGCGAGATTTGCAGATGATTTGGGATATTAGATGATTTGTGTTATATGAGCTTATGAAGGATTTAGTTGAATCTCAGTGCGATATTGTGGCAGTGATAGCGTATGGGTGTTGTGAGTTATTGTTTGCCTTAATCTATGGATTTGACCCAAGTGGGGCAGTTTGCTAATGATAAGTTGATTGCACGATTACATGTTGCATTGGTTTCAGTTCGAGGTATACTGGTAAGTCAGTTATGACCTGCAGAGGTGGATTTTGCGAATGACTCGAGTAATGGAAATTTTTTGATAGAGGATGAATTATACTCTATGGGTAAATGGGTTTTATTGAATGATTGAGTTGAAGTTGTAAAGGGTGTAGTGTGTGTGGAGTAGGTTTTTTCTTGGTTGCTTAGGGGTGTGGGTTCCTTTGAGTGTTGGTGTGATAATGGGGACACAGGTCGTTCGGACCGCTTGGTCGACTTAATTGAGATACGAGCAGAGTAAATGACTCTCAAGAATGGTTCTGATTGATTCAAGATTTATGTGTAACAATTGGGAATCTTCAGGATGTGTATTTACCTAGAAATTGAGATTCACGTCGGATGGTGTCAAGACTTATGGCATTTCTATATTATTATGGATTCTACATGGCGGTATCAGGAAAAGAGAAACAATAGCTTGAATTCATAGAAAGTCTCTTTAGAGTAAGTGTTTGAGTTGTGGTACTTTTGGGGTGCTTAAGAGAAATTTTTAGCGGCTTATGAGCTTTAGGGCGGTGTGGTTTTGTGCTAGGGTCTTGCGTGGTGAGTCTTGGTTGAGGATTTTGGTATTATGGCAAGGGGAAGAATAACGTTAGGAAAAATTTCACCTTTATTCAACTCTGTCGTGCGACTTTGTTTTCTCAATACTGATTGAAATCTACTACTCTTATTCTCTCACAGATGGAGAGAACGCATACCGCTTCTTCAGCTGAGTACACATCCAGATCCTCCGGCAGCAGCTCCTATGAGGGGCAGAGGTCGAGACCGAGGCAGGGGAAGGGCTCAGCCTAGAGCCTGAGCAGCAACCCCAATAGTGGAGCCTCAAGTAGAGTTTGACGAGGAGGTTTGAGCTTAGACAATTCCTGCCGCGCTAGCTCAGGTCTCGGAGGGGTTCATTTCCAACCCCGTGCTTCAGGATGCTTTGGTCCGTTTGGTGGGCTTTATGGAGAGTGTGGCTCAGACTGGCGCATCTACCATGGCACCAACCGTATCTCATGCTGGAGGAGGAGCCTAGACTCCTGCTACTCACACTCCGGAGCAGATAGCTCCCCAGTATGAGACCCCAACAACTCCTCCAGTCGGGGTTGTTTAGCCGGTTGCTATGGCACAGACCGGTGATGGGTCAACTGTGTCTTCTAAGGCTTTGTGGAGATTGGATGGGTTTACCAAGCTCTTCCCTGTCCATTTCATTATTGCTACTTCAGAGGACCCCTAGGAGTATCTTGACAGCTATCATGAGGTTCTTCGGAACATGGGTATATTGGAGACGAATGGGGTTGACTTCGCTGCTTTTTAGATGACTAGTTCCGCCAAAAAATTGTGGAGGGATTATTTTTTGACCTGACCAGCTGGGTCTCCTGCTCTTACTTGAGACCAGTTCACTCATCTCTTCTTAGAGAAGTTTCTTTATATCACCTTGAGAGAGGAGAACCTCCGCAGTTTCTTGGACAAGGAGGTCAGGGGTCAGACAAGAGACCTCATCATTCCGGTGGGTTCGACAGTGCCTTGTCTGGAGGCAGGGGTACTTTTGGTAGAGTCCATCCTCCCAGACCATTCCATTCAGTTCTCCACACATCCCACAATGCTTCAGGGAGTCGTGGTCCTTATGTGCCTCCTTCTTGGTAGCCAGCCTATAGTGCACCACCAGCTCCTATTAGTGCACCTCCTATTCAGAGTTATTACCATGGTCAGCCAGCCCATTCGGGTCAGTCTCAGTTTCCACAACCTCTGTATCAGGATAGATGTTTTGAGTGTAGTGGTTATGGGCATATCAGGAGGACCTGTCCGAGATAATTGGGTGTTCAGCCACATCATCAGGGTTCTCGTGCCACGGTTCCGGCACCAGTTGTTGCACCTCCTGCTCAGCCAGCTAGAGGCAGGGGTCAGACAGTTAGAGGTAGGGGCCATACTGCTAGAGGTGGAGGTCAGGCTGTTAGAGGTGGAGGCCCGCTAGCTAGAGGCCGTCCCAGGGATATGGTTCAGAGTGGTGGAGCCCAGCCCCGATGTTATGCTTTTTCAGCCTCAATGAGGCTGAGTTATCCGATGCTGTTATTATAGGTACTGTATCAGTTTGCAGTAGATATGCTTCAGTTCTATTTGATCTGGGGTCTACTTACTTCTATGTGTCATCTTATTTTGCTTCATATATGGTTGTGCCTCGTGATTCTTTGAGTGACCCTGTGTATGTGACTTGTGGGGGACGCTATCTTTGTAGATCGTATATATCATTTGTATGTGGTCACAATTGAGAGCCTTGATACCAGTGTAGATCTTATACTCTTCGATATGGTTGATTTCGATGTTATATTGGGTATGGATTGGCTTTCACCTTATCATGCTATATTTGACTGTCACGCCAAGATGGTGACCTTAGCCTTGCCGGGTTTGCCTCAATTAGAGTAGAGAGGGACACCTGGCAATTCTACCAGCAAGTTTATCTCTTAATAGAAGGCTCGGCGTATGGTCGAGAAGGGGTGTTTGGCTTATGTTCGTGATTCTAGTGCGGAGGTTCCTTCTACGGATTCTGTGCCTGTTGTTCGTGAGTTTCCAGAAGTATTTTCGACAGACCTACCGGGGATGCCACCCGACAGGGATATTGATTTCTGTATTAATTGGCTCCGGGAACTCAGCCCATTTCCATTCCGCCATACTGGATGGCCCCGCAAGAGTTGAAAGAACAGTTGCAAGATTTTCTTGATATGGGCTTCATTAGACCTAGTGTCTCGCCTTGGGGTACACTGGTGTTGTTTGTGAAGAAGAAAAATGGGTCTATGAAAATGTGTATAGATTATCGGCAGTTGAACAAAGTCACCATCAAGAACAAGTATCCATTTCTAGGATTGATGATTTATTTGATCAGCTTCAGGGTGCCAAGGTGTTTCCGAAGATTGATTTGAGATCTAGCTATCATCATTTGAGGATTAGGGCATCCAATGCCCTTAATATAGCTTTTCAGATGCCGTATGGGCACTACGAGTTTCTGGTGATGTCGTTTGGGTTGACCAATGCCCCAGCAATATTTATGGATTTGATTAACCGAGTGTTCAAGCCTTATTTGGACTCCTTTGTGAATGTTTTTATTGATGACATCTTGATATACTCCCGCAATAGGGAGGAGCATGAGAATCACCTTAGGGTTGTGCTTCAAACTATGAGAGACAGCCAGTTGTATGCTCAATTTTTTAAGGGCGAGTTTTGGTTGGATTCAGTCGCTTTCTTGGGAGGCATTAAGGTAGATCCTAAGAAGATTGAGGTATTCTAGAACTGGCCTAAGCCCATTTCAGCCACAGAGATCAGGAGCTCCTTCGGTTTGGCGGGTTATTACTGTCAATTTGTGGAGGGGTTTTTATCTATAACAGCCTCATTGACCAGGTTGACCCAGAAAGGTGCCCCATTTAGATGGTCAGACGATTGTGAGGCGAGCTTTCAGAAGCTCAAGACAGCTTTGACTACAATGTCAGTGTTGGTGTGGCCCTCAGGTTCAGGATCTTACACGGTATATTGTGATGCTTCTCGTGTTGGGCTTGGTTCAATATTGATGCAGGATGGCAGGGTGATTGCATATGCGTTGTGACAGTTGAAGGTTCATGAGAAGAATTACCCTGTCACTAATTTAGAGTTGGCAGCCATTGTTCATGCGTTGAAGATCTGGAGGCACTATCTTTATGGCGTGTGGTGTGAGTTTTTCACAGATCATCGCAGTCTCCAGTATTTGTTCAAGCAAAAGGATCTCAATTTGAGGTGGAGGAAGTGGTTGCAGATATTGAAAGACTATGATATCAACATCTTGTACCATCCCAGGAAGGTCAATGTGGTTGCCGACGCATTGAGTAGGAAGGCGGCGAGTATGGGCAGCCTTGCGTTCATTCCAGTCGGTGAGAGGCCGCTAGCCTAAGATGTTTAGACTTTGGCCAACCAGTTTGTGAGGTTGGATATTTAAGAGCCCAGCAGTGTTTCAGCTTGCACAGTCACTCAGTCTTCTTTGTTTGAGCGTATCAGAGACCGTCAGTATTACGGCCCTCACTTGTTGGTCCTTAGGGACATAGTTTGGCACGATGGTGCCAAGCAGGTTACTGTTGGAGATGACGGAGTTTTGAGGATGCAGGGTCGCGTGTGTGTGCCTAATGTTGATGAGCTTCGTGAGTTGATTCTTGAGGAGGCTCACAGTTTGCGGTATTCTATTCACCCGGGCTCCTCCAAGATGTACCAGGACTTGCGGCAACATTATTGGTTGAGGAGTGTTACACCCCATAGTTTCGTATGTTAGAGTACGTCATAAGTCAATTGATTTAATCTTTGAAACGAGATCATCTTTGAAAGTACATAAAATGAGTTAATCATGTTAACTTTGAGGTTACAAACATTTAATATCATAGACTGCAAGTACCAAGAGGGTTGGAAGGCTTAGAAGCTAAACCAATTGAAGAAAATAAGTTTCGACAAAAGTCGACATGTTGGAATGTTATAACATGTACTTTTGGGGTCACTAGGGTGCTTAACATTATAAAGAGATTATTTTATGAGTTATTTTATTAGTATGATATTCATGCGTTATGTTTTTAAGTCAAGTGTTGGTCGAAATCCCAATGCTCACGCAAGTGTACGTGGTCGACAAGTAATATAGGAATTGAA